>JAFIDM010054487.1:0-30735 GCA_023159025.1 Thereuonema tuberculata | reverse complement strand
TCTATCTATCTATCTATCTATCTATCTATCTATCTATCTATCTATCTGACTATCTATCTAGTATTGTATTGTATTGGATGTTGTTGTTTCCTATTTTGAACTTTACAAAAAATGTAGCAATAAGTTTTGCCTGAAGATCGGCAATATTTATGCAGATTGAAATATTGTAATTAAATAAAGAAGAGGATACAGTTAAAGGAGATATGTAAACATACACTGCATTCAAGCTAATGTATTTGATACAATCCTTCATCATTTCTCTTTCTCTTTTCTATTAGCTGCCACTAATGAGCTAATCAAGAATTATAAACATTGATAATTGTTGTAATAGTAAACAAAAATTTTTGGAGTTTCTTTTTTTTTTTTTTTTTATAGTAAGATAGTTATATTTGTCTTTGAAACGATTGATTGAATGACATGGTTGGGCAGATGTATAGTTGGAAGTGGCTATATATTTTACAGAAATATTCTAGTAGTAAATTTGAAATGCTATGGTAATTAACCATAGAAGCAAGACACCAAAAAATTGAGATAAACCTATTCCATTAAATTGCAATTCCTATTTTTGAAAGATCTCCAGAAAGTTTTGAATGGTTATTTTTAAAAAACTGAAAAAAATTAAATTCAAACATTGTCTTCTTTTTTTTTTTTCCTTTGTTTTGTTCAATCTGTAATTAATAAACTGAAGAACAGTTATAATATAACTATATAATTATAATTTTATTTTCAGGATGGCTTGTAATAAACCATGTGGTGCTGTTCAGCCGCAACCAATTGCTGCTGTTTGTCAGATTACATCAAAGACTAATAAAGAAGAAAATTTTACAGAATGTCAGAAACTAATACAGCGTGCAGTATTCCGTGGTGCTAAGGTGAATTATTTGCTTGCTATATTAGTAAACTTGATTTCCTCAAAATATTGGTTGAATCTCTTTGTCTTGTCTCTGCTTGTTCAGATATAATTGAAATGATCATCTTTGACTGCCAAATGGTATTATGCATGCCTTTGAATGCTTTCCCAGAAGCCAAGCACATTGGGATGAGAAGTGGCAGGAAAAGGAGGTTAATGGGAAGAAAGGCTCCATGAGCTTCAGTTGCAGGAAGTCACTTGTGGCCAAAGCTGTCACAATCATTTAAAAGAATGAGAAACAGGCTCAGACAAAGGATAGAATGTGATATGTTAAAGGTAGGAGAGGATAATAATAGTTTAAAAAAGAAAATATAAAGCACAACAAATAGATTAACAAATCAATGGTATCGGAATTCATGCAACAATGAAGGAGCTTGAGGGTGCCTAGTGCAGATTCTCTTGGAATCCTGTTGTCGTAGGGTTGTTTACCCATTCTTATTACTATGAATAGATGATGGAGAAAAAGGTGGAGCTTAAGGAGATATTGAAGGTTGCAGGTGATATCATTCTTCATTAGCAGCTCTTGGGAATACTTGTCACTGAGATCCCTTCCATAATAGGGGTTCCAGGGCAACAAGGTAACTTAGTGCCGAAACATAGAGCTTGCCAACTTCTGCTCAGGGAAATCAAAAGCAGATCTCAGATGGATTTTTAGGGTCACTAGAAGTTGCTTCTAGCAATAACAGTTCCTGCATCCACAAGGTATTCTAGTGCTGAAACATTGAGCTTGCCTGTTTCTGCTTGGAAAAATTGAAAAGCAGGAGTGTTGATGAGGTAAACCACATGTAGTTTATGTTGACTTGTGAACTATACTACAAGACTCTTCGTACCAGCATCTTTACTCTGGGGTCCGGTACACGGTATTTGTCGGCACCACACAGGGTCTCATCCCTTACAGTGTACCATGATTTTTAGCCTTTCAGGAACAGCTTTTCCTTGTGTTTTTTTATATCCAGAGAGGGACAGAAGTGGTAAATTAGTCCAGTCTTTAATGGCGAAAACAACCATTTACAGCCTTGGTTCTTTTAAAAATCATCCATTAAAGCTCTCTTGGACTGCTCCAGTATCAAATGGCTAAAGATTTTGTAAGGTAGGCTGAAGAACTCTCCTGGTCTGAGAACTCTTCATCCATTGAGAAGCGAGGAAGTAAAGTGACAGAAAAGTAGAGGAACGTCAAAATGTAGAGGTATTAATTAAGCAAGGAAAGACTTGCTGCCTTGAAAGGGCATTTCAAGGTAGTAGGTGTGCAAACGTGATACAACTTTTTTGTATTTTTTGATTTCCTGTCATCAAACTTTCGTCCAGTTTGGTTCAGTTTTCTCATTTGCCAATTTGGATGTTCAAATAAAAGGAAATACCAGGTCTACCGGCTTAAATCCGCTGCTTGCTCATAGATGGCGTAAGTGGTCCTATAAAGCTGCTATCGAACCGCCATATTGTTAGTTTCATGCGTTTGACATCTGGCAACAATAAGCAGTGCACAACAATAGCAATTTCAAAGAAAAAATTAATTTTTTCCTGTGGTAATCATGTCGAGTTTTGTGCCAAAAAAGGAGCATATGCGATGAGCTCTGCTTTTTTGCTTCAATCTCAAGAAATCGGCGATCGAATCGCACCGAATGATTGTGGAGGCCTATGGCAACATTGCTCTATCGGAAACAATGGGCAGAGACTGGTTTCGTCTGTTCAAAGACGGCAATTTCGATGTTACCGACAAGGAGCGTGAAAATCGGCCTAAAAAATTTGAGGACAGTGAACTGCAAGCCCTATTGGACGACGACGACACACAATCGCAAAAAATGCTTGCCGAGCAATTGGAGTTGCTCAACAAACCATTTCCGATCGCCTACGTGCCATGGGAAAGGTCCAAAAGATCGGAAAATGGGTCCCACACAAATTAACTGATCGGCAAGTGGAGCGATGCCAAAACACATGTGAAATTTTGCTTGCCAGACAAAAAAGAAAGTCCTTTCTGCATCGGATTGTTACTGGAGATGAAAAGTGGATCCATTTCGAGAAACCTAAACGCAAAAAATCGTGGGTTGACCCTGGCCAACCATCAACATCGTCCGCAAGACCCAATCGCTTCGGACGGAAGATGATGCTGTGCGTTTGGTGGGATCAGGAGGGTGTCGTCTACTATGAGTTGCTGAAACCAGGGGAAACTGTCAGTGCCCATCGCTACCACCAACAACTGATCAAATTGAACCGTGCTCTTCGTGGAAAAAGGCCGGAATATCAGAGAAGACATGACAAGCTAAGTTTTCTCCATGACAATCACGTCAACAATGGTCCGCAACTACTTGGAGGCACTCAACTGGGAGCTGCTACCCCATGCCGCTAACTCACCAGACCTGGCACCTTCTGACTACCACTTGTTTTCGTTGATGGGCCACTCACTTGTTGAGGAACAATTCGAATCCTACGAAAATGTCCGAAAATGGCTTGATACATGGTTTGCCTCAAAAGGGAGGGATTTTTTTTGGCAAGGTATCCACAAATTGCCCGAGAGATGGGAAAAATGTGTAGCCAGTACTTTGAATAAACCATTTTTTCACTTTCTATTGAAAAAACGTCTTTTTTGTTATCTAAAAAACAGCGGATTTAAGCCGGTAGACCTGGTATTTCAAGTGTGGATTATTTTCATTTTGAAATTAAACATCTGTTCTTTCGCTTGCTGGAAAATGCTGTATCAAGTATCCAACATATCCATTAAAACAATTGTAAAAAGTGAAGTTTTCAAGTATCATCTGATTGCAGCAGAGTATAGTAGTAGTTATTTCATTTCACTTTATGAATAGTTATTTCATGGTGATTATAGATCTTAAATAGAAGAAATGATTATAAAAGGATCTACAACAGTATTAATATCGTTCAAACATGTAAAGATAGTTCTAGCCTGTCAGATAAAACTTAATGAATTAGTTTTATTTATAATCAATGATTTCTATAATCAAGCAACTTCCCATTTATGAAAAGACAAAGATTGATAGGTTTTATTCAGTTAGTGGATTTTATTCTAATAAATATCTCTTTTTTTTTTAATATCCCATTGAGCCATTTTTATTGAAGAAATCATAACAATGTCCATATTCTTAGAGGTGAAGTTGAAAAGCAATTCCGAAATCTAAATCAGAAATCAGGGAATCGGCAGGAATTGATAACATCTCTTCAGTAATACTCAAAGAAGGAGGAGAACCTGTTATCGATTCAGTTCACAACAGATTTGGGGAAATGGGAATGTGGCGAAAAGATTGGCATACCACAATTTTAATTCCTATCCTAAAAAAAAAAGTAATAGTAAAAAATGTTTTTAACAACTGTAGAACAATTAGCCTTATCTGCCTGCCATCCAAGTAAAATTTTTCTTGATATTCTGCTTTCACTAATTGAAACACAATTAGAGGGCAATTTATCAGAGTTCCAGGCCACGTTTAGAAGAAGAAAAAAAAACAGAAGTACCACAGGCCATCTATTTACAATTCATTTAATTGGTGAAAATATAAAGAACATAAATAAAATAACATGCCATAATATCATTGATCGAGAGCCTTTGACTCTGTCTGTCATGATGCTCTCTGGCAAATTTTACAATATTATGAGGCTAATAGCAGAATAATACGACTAATTACAACCCTATATTCTTCCACGGAAATGGTTATTGAAATTAATCATAGACATAGTAAAACTCTACCAATCGAACATGGAGTTAGGCAGGGTAGTAATCTCTTGCCACTTTATTTAATTGCTTTCTTGAATTTATGGTTAATTAAAACCACTATCGACAGATGAAAAAATTAAAATTAAGAATCAGCTTCAACTTCTTAATTCACTTGTAAACTCTGTGCTCCTCTATGGCTGCAAAGCATGGGCACTATTGAAAAACAACGAAAAAGACTTCTTGTTTTTGAAATGAGATGCTACAGAAAGCTATTAAGAATATCTTATACTGGCCACATCACAAATGAGGAAGTGAGAAAAAGAATTCATGATTTTAGTGGCCATGTGAAAACATCATCACAAGGATTAGAAGAAAGCATCTTCAATGGCTTGGACACATTGGAAGAAAAGATGACCTACCAAATCAATCTTTGGGAGGTCTTACTTTGGGCCAAAAGGAACCTGGGTGGACACTTGTAAAAATGGACTAACAAGTAAGTCTTCTCTTATAAAACTTAAGTCCACAAAAGATCTTATTGTGGACAGAAACCTTGGGAACCCTCCACCTGTTCTAAGAAATATTATTCCTTGCAAAGACAATTTGAGAAAATATGACATTCACACAATTCACCTCCCTCCCCCAAACTCAAAAGTCTCTGGCACCTGCATCATTGCCAAGTCCTCTGACTACTGGGATCATCTCATCCGTGAAACCATTACCATTAAAGATGACATCAACTCTGTCAGCAGAGATAATGGGCTACAACTCAGCAGAATGTGGCTGCAAGCCTTTCATAACAAACCAGACAGAGGAGCTGCTTTTTGCACAACAAACCTCAATCAGAAAGATTGCAATGAACAGATAGCAAGCTTGACAATGTAAAAGTAATTCAGAATAGCGTAAATGGTCAAGCCGTTCAGGCATATTTTGTTATCAAGGTGACAGCCTGCCATGAGACTGATACGTCTGAAAGTGAGTTTGAATCCTGGCATGGAGTTTGGATATTTCTTTCTTCTTCTATTTGTTTCTCTTCAATGGAGGCTAAGTCTGACTGTCACCTTACAGGTGCATCATGGATAGTTATCGAAACAACAGCAGTATTAATTATCCTATTATAAAGATCCGAAAAATGGATCTGGGAATAAGTCACACACAAATAAATGGTCAAAGTATAACAGATTGATCCAATTTGCTTAACATACGTATTTATTATCTTAGAAATGTAATATTTAATTTCCTAATTCTTTTTTCTAAAAAAGTTTCACATTTGTATTTATTAATTTTTTTGTTCTAATTTTGTAGATGGTGTTCCTTCCTGAGGGATTTGATTTTATAGCTGAAAATCACAGTCAAGCTGTTCAGTTAGCTGAAAATTTATCAGGTCAAATAATTTGTATGTATCGAGAACTTGCTGAACATTATGGAGTCTGGCTCTCACTTGGAGGGTTTCATGAAAAAGTAGGTTATAGGTTCCCAATATATAAATTCATTACATTGTTAAGTAACTGTAAAATGTCATTGGACATGAAAATTTGGAAAAGCTCGAATTTTAAAACTTAACTCAATGTATTGATTAAGATTAAGAGTTTTTAGATAATGTAAAAAAAAACACATCATCCAAAATAGCTAAGTAAAGTTAAGTAAACTTTATATAGTTCTACAGTAAATATCGTTAATTACAAATTTAAATTCCATTTGATTATTTGTTATTATTATTATTATTTACTTTGTAAAGAATTTGAGGTGAAGAAATTGATTTGGTCTTTGTTGTTTTGCTGTGATCATTTTTACCTTTGGTTAAAATTGTTCAATATACGAATGATAAAAAATAAATAACGTGCTGTATATAATTACACTGCTCTCCGGTTACCTCGCTGATTTAAACATTCTGCGGATCTTACTGCCCTGACTGCTATTGGAAAAAATTCTGAGAAAAATATAATGTTCTTTTGCAAACTTTGCACTACAGGAGGCTGTGATTTCAAATGACCAGCAACAGTCGTTTCAATTGACCCTAATAATATTATCCTAAAAAGGATCAGATATCAACAACTTCTATACCAAACCCTTGTAAAAGACAAAAAATATTCTCTCATATGGTGTCCGGAAATTTGTTTAAAAGAAATTTGTTCGACGGTAATTTGTTCGAACGGAAATTTTTTTTCTGAGAAGCAAAGATAAGAAAAAGAAACAAAAGAACAGCACCTGAAATTCTTTTGTTTCCTTTTCTTATCTTTGCTTCTCTTGAATATAGGACAACTCTTGGGAATATATACAACTTATATACTGTTAACAACATTGTTTATAATAATTGCAAAACTTTTTTTTATAATTGATTTGCTTATAAAACTTCCATATTATTGAAAATATTTTTACAATAGATTTCGCTTACAAATATTTTCATTAATTAACTTCAGAATTCTTTACGCGATGATAAATGTATTTTCTTTACATAAATATTCAAAATTGTTAAAGAGAATATTTTTCGAACACCCACTAGGAAATGTTCGATTCGAAAAAATTTCCGTTCGAATAAATGACCTCGAACAAATTACCGTCAACAAATTTCTTTCGAACAAATTTCCGGGAGCCCTCTCATATACACACTAAATTAGATATTTAGGGGTCAGTTCAAATCACAAATTCTGATGTTGGAATTTCAATTTTACTCTTAAAATTTTAGAAATTTATTTGATTGTCAATAATAATCTTTATGACAGATTTGCACAAAGTTTTCCGATACCTTCAAAATCAATATTGATATTCTATATTTCAAATAATGACAGGAACACATCATTGTATAATTCTAACAATATTATACATAGATTATAATTATGTTATTTTTATGCTTCTGACAGATAGTAAAAAATTAACATTCATTTAATAAGTAATACTGCATGTTAAGGAACAGGTGAGCAGCCATCGCAGCCGGCAACCATGCTGAAAAAGGAATTTTTGTTATCACAGCAATCAAAACACATATTCCTATTCATCATAAATCAACCCTTTCTCCAATTTCAATATTAATTAAATAATTTCAGTTGTCATAATTAAATATTCAAGCAGTAGAAATAAGTTCTTTTAAATAAATTCCTGGCTACTGCAGTTGGACCAAAGCTGATTACTAAGTCAAATTTTGCTGTCTTTTCTGGATTATTATTAAAAAAAAAGGTAATTTCTTGGAAAGCAGTGGCGTAGCGAGTATAACTGGCGCCCCCCCCCCCCCCGAAAACCCGAAAAACATAACCCCAAACATAGTTTTGGAGACCATTTGGCACCCCTCTGCGAATCGCACCCAGGGCATGATGACCCCCCTTGCCCCTTCCCCCCTTGCTACGCCCCTGTTGGAAAGAGTCCTGGCACGATCATAGGTATGTTATTGCATTTGAAATTTGTTTAATCTTCTACAAAGCCTGAATGTGCAGCAGAGAAAACATCCATTCCTCTTTAACAAACGAGCTGTTTTCCGTAAATTAAATATTTATATATAAAATACCATACACAGTCATCTACTAGTAACAGCTGAAAGAGCTCCTGTCATTCCGTAATAATGATCATCTGTCCAATTTTCTCTTCACATTCCTACCTAGCCTTGATAGAACAGATGGATGATTTTTTTATTCCTCTTAAATTCACTTATACAATGCCATGATCAGTAAAAATGCATTGGAGATGACTACATGACAATTTGTTGAAATGATAATTCACCTAAACTGACTCTAAAACATTTCTGAAAATCTGTGAATTCCATTCTTATTAAAATTGCATTAATTTCAACCATTTATAGAACACACTATCTGATAACGCCTACCATTAATAAAATATAATCTAAGTTCTTATTTACAAGTGTCAGATTATTCCAGTGAAACATTAAATGTTAATAAATAAAACCACAAATTCTTCCTCCTTTTAGAACAGCTCACTAGATTTCAAAAACATATCCTGTTTTATTCCTCAAGTACATTATGGAGAGAAATTAATAAGTTCCTTCTCCTTAAATCATAAAATGTTTTTTTTCATTTCATGTTTTTTTTTATGATTTAAGGAGAAGAAACTTATTAATTTCTCTCCATAATGTACCTGAAAAAGAAAACAGGGTTTGTTTTTGAAATCTAGTGAATTATTCTAAAAGGAGGAAGAATTTGTGGTTTTTATTTATTTAATATTTACATAATTTGATGTAAGTATATTAAATGTCAATAATTTTGAAGTTTTAACATGCATTTTGAAATTTGGAAGTTCAAGTAACCCCTCGTGCATAATTATATATGAAAAAACAATACTACTTATTAAAAAAAAATGTATTTTTTTTTTCATATATAATTATTCATGTTGGCTTATTTTACTACTGTGTCAGTAATTTTAATTGAAAAAAAAAAAAAAAGAGTAATTGGGCATTCTCCACATTGTATTGAGAAGGAGTCAAGCTTTCTGATATTACTGCAAGGGCATTGAGATAACATCAAAAGGCCTTTCTCCATACAGTGTGGAGAAAATTACTCTTTTTCTTCAGTACCCACAGTAAAGCCCATCAAACATAATTTGATATAATAACAAGAAGTTATATCTGTTATATAATTGCACAATATAGTTAAAGCACTCGGCTCTTGATGACAGATATTTTGCTTGGATATTTTGAGTTACCTTCATTTTGAAACATTCTTTTTCAAAAATTCCAATTCTGACTGATATTTCCTAATGCTAGGTCTACTTGTGATTTTCTGGAGCCTCAAAAACCTATTTCAGCCACTGGTTGTATGTAGAATATTTATTGCCGTATATGCTCCAATAAATGCTGAGGCTCTTATTGTCACCGGTCTCTAATAAGTGCCGGGCTGCAGAGGGGACACGGCCAAATAGTAGCCGGTCTCTAATAGTAGCCGGGTCTTTGATATTTGCCTACCGGTACTAGTGTAAGCGTCTTTATAGTCGTGCGTAATACCTTACGATACAATGCCTTACAAAATGCCGCCGAAACGGTCATTTGACATTGCCTTTAAGATTCGCGCGGTGCAATACGCGAAAGAAACTTCCGGCGAGGCGGTCGCCTGTCATTGCGGATTCGGACGACGAATAGCAGCGAAAGGTACAGAAAGACATTGTCATTTATCTTTAACAGTCTTATGTAGCATGTGAAATTCAAATAAAGTAGCTGTTTGTAATATTAGCCGGTATTTATGTGTAAAAATATTCTGAAGGTTTTTGTTAATAATGGCCGGCCTCTAATAGCAGCCAGTCTCTATTAAGCGCCGGGAGCCGAGGCTAGTTTTGCAAATAAATGCCGGGGGCCTCTATTGGAGCATATATGGTAATTTTTATGTATTACTGTATCATTTCTGGTATTCCACAATAAGACTGATATTTTATTTATATCATCATTTAATACCAATTATTATTTATCAGAATGACTTTCGTATTCAGGGCTCCCATCTGTTTTAATTATCAATAAATAATGTGTGTTGAATATACATGGATTAATAAGATTTTATTCAATGAAAGGGAATTATGCTGTTTTGACAGCAGAGGTAGAAAAAGGCTAAGGGACCTTCAGCCTTTTCCCAAAATAGTCTAGGAAAAAATTCTGAAATTATGACTTGTGTTGGCAAGTCTTATAACATTTTGGCAACTGTTATATTTTGTTTACATACATCTTAGTGAACACAAAAAAGTTGGGTGCCAGAAAAAAGAAGTTTCAGGGGATGAGGAAGAGGAGATGGGCGGTTAGATTTAGGTGAAAGCTGTTTTTTATTAATTCAGTGTTTGCCTTCTGTAAACCATTAACATTTTAACAAAAAAGATTTTAATGTGCTTAATAAATCATTAAAGTAACAACCAAGAATATTTTATTCTCTTCTTGCTGTATTGAAGTCCTTGGTAAGTAGAATACAGTCATGCATTTGCATAACTTCACCAGAAGAAATTTTATATATTAATTTTTTACTATACAGTCAGTGATACCTTTGAAGTTTTAAATTTAAAGCAAAACCATTTCCATTTCTCCTTTTCTATCTTTCTTTTCTTTTCTTTTTAGGGTCCACATGAAGAGGAATGTCGTATTTTTAATAGCCACGTTATAATAAATAGTGATGGTGATATTGTTGCCGTTTACAGAAAAACCCATTTATTTGATGTAAAACTTCCAACAGGACAAAAGCTTAGTGAATCACAGTTTGTGATACCAGGAGAAGCAGTTATACCTCCTGTTGTTACGCCCATTGGAAAACTGGGACTTGCTATTGTATCCTTATTGCATTGTATTTTGGAAAGAATTAATAAAAAAAGTATTTACCACAATTGACATTCCTGTAAACAAAAGGGTAGGAATTCAGGATTTTAAATTCTTCTCCATGCAAAATTGGCTTAACTGTAATTTCAAAGCAAAAAACTGAATGAAAAATTATTCTACGTGATTCAAATCAATAATAATAATGATACATTGTACAAAAAACAATAATAACTCAGTGTTAATTTTTCATTATTGATCATCATAAATAAATGCAGTGGATAAAAATAAATCCATATGTAATTCAAATATCGAAAAGTTTGAAAAAGAAGGAAATACAGTAGAGCCCCGATTATCCGCGGAATTGGGTGGCAAGGGTACCGCTGATAACGAAAATCGCGGATAACCCGAAAAAAGACTAAAAATGAGGTGTAAACTCGAAAAGAAATATTTCAGCATAAGAACTACGTTTTATTACACAAAAAACATAATATGCAAAACTTTTAAAATACGTACAGTACAGCAGAAACCTTTCTGCAGAGCAAGAGCCTGCCACTCATCCACAAATTCCGAGAAGGCCTATAGGATTACGATGAACAATAAACCTGTCGGTAATTTTTGACCTTCGCACTGTAGGGCCTATTGTACTTTCCCTATTGTTGGCTTGGATTAAAAATTGGTTTATTTGAGGTTCGTAATTAAAAAAATTTTTCGCAGCACTCGCGGATAATCGGGGTTCTAGTGTATTTTTTTTATATATGTTAATGCTAAGAGGAAATGTTATGAATCTTTTGATGAAGGATGAAGAAATTTATATTTTACATAGTCATGATATGACACAACATGTTTCTGTATAATAGAATGAATGATATATAATTATTGAATTGAATCATATTCTGACTTTTAGTTAGTTTTAACTTTTCACTTTCAAAAACCAATGGCGTCATAATGGAAATTTAGTAATATCAGTATTACATGGAAATGAATAATAAATTTTACAGAGCTCAATTTGTTTCTTAGCTTAACCTTGTTTATTCATATTCAGCACAAAATAGATTCTCATAGACTAGATTAAACACGGTCTATACTGTCACTATTTCGCAAAAAGTTTTCAGAAAAATCTTATAAGGATCAAAAGTAACATTCTAGTTAGGAATTACATACCAGTCTTAAAATGATATTTCATGGTATTATTTCATGGTTTTCGTTAAACTAATCTTGAAATGGATTAGTTTAAGCTCATTAATGGTAAAAACACTTTACTTACATTCATAAAAATTTATTTTAAATTAGTTAGAAACTTTGTATACTTTTGGACTGATTAGCATACACAGAATATATATAAATATATGAAAGAAGAACTGCATTATGCACATCTGAGCTTTATTTTTATTTTTTTAATTTTAAACATTGCTGTAGAACATTGATTAATTCGCTATAATATTCCTATACATATCTTAAACCTTTTCATGTTTAATCAGTTCTTTTTTCAAATATATTTAATTAATAATACGCAACTTGAATTAGAAATCCAAATTATTTTTAATATAAAATTTTAACATGTGCAAATGTATTAACACGGCAAATATCTAAAAACACACTTGTGAAACAAACGACATTTAAAAAAAGTGTGAACTAGTTTCGGATCCTTTGCAGGACCCTTTGCAAACATCTGAAATGAGAAGCAGGATCATCAGATTATAAAGGAGAACTAACTAATCAGATTATCAGATTTATTAAAAGTGTGTTTTTAGACGTTTGCCGTCCAAATTATTATTTCTTTAACCTTATGATCAGTGTTACGACGTTCGCTTCCCAGAACTGTCTCTAGGACTTAGAAGCCTTGGTACTGAAATCCTTACTTATCCTTCTGCTTTCACTGTTCCAACCGGAATAGCTCATTGGGAGGTAATTTAATTTTATTGCATGATGTTTTCTTATTCTTTTAGCATTTTGATTTAGTCACTTTGATTTGTAAGTTTTCATGAAACTAAGCTGCAGTTTGCAATTTTAGAAGAAATTGGATAAATTATTCCAAGTTTCTGTGTTGCAGTTTTCTTGGAATAATAAAATCTTGTTCTGTTAATTTTATTTGAATATAAATTAACAAGTAGTGCTTTTTTGAATAACACTGCAATTAGAGTATCGACCCATAACACCAGTAAAATTATTAAGAAAACTTAAATATTGGCAGTCTAGATCATATTGGAGGGAAAACAAACCTTGTGGGATTGAACCTTCCCTGAATTTAATTTCTTGTGTTAAATTTATTTATTTATCTGTTTAGGTTCTCTTAAGGAACAGAGCTATTGAAAATCAGTGTTTTGTTATTGCTGCTGCACAGACTGGTCATCATAATCCTAAAAGATCATCTTATGGCCATGCGATGGTAAATACATTTAGATTAGTTAAATCAATTTCATAATACAAAAAAAGAGAAATATTGAGATTGCACAGTTTTCCCATTTTTATTTTTTTTTGTTTGTTTGTGCATGTTAAAAGTCCCCAAAATTTTATAACAATTTTTAACTTATTATTTTAATGTTTTGTTAACTTTATGTAAAGTTATATTTAAACTTTAAAAATTATTTTTAATTTATATGTTTTTAGGTAGTACAATATAATCAATAGTATAATTATTTTAAATTTATCATTATAAATTTGAATAATTCTGTAATATTTTATCTTGGAAACACTCAATTAAGAACTCTATTACTTTTATGTTGGAACTACAAATATTAAATGACAAACATAGATGATATTTGATTTGATGAATGTTATGCTGCACAATAAAGCTTGAAGTCTAGTGAAAATTAATTATCCACAAATTAGATTTCTGTTAATTTCTGTTAAAAGAATGGTTTTAAAAAAAGACATGCAAAACAGAAGCATTTTTAAATGGTTACTTTTTTATATAATGATAAGAAATAAAATTTGTACAGATAGTAACTCATTTATGACAGGGTTATGTTCCAACAAGCTCTCATATGTCGAAATGTCATAAATACAGTGCACATTACTAAGTCACATGTAATTATGTCCAAACACTTTTAAATTTAATTATATGGAAAATTATAGGATAATACCCAAAATAGATACATAAATAACCGTAGTACAACAATAGTGTTGTTCATTACAGTACAGCTAGTGTGATGTGAACTTACACAAGAGATAAACAAAGCAAAGAAAACAGCCTATGAGCTTGGGTTGGAGATGAAACGAGTCTTATCTAGATAGCACATTGCAATGTGATATACTTTCTAATAAAAAGAAACTGTAAACAATAACATATAACAGTAAATAGCAATATACAATAACATAGCTATTAATTATAGTTGTAAAGTATTATGAATTTGGTATTCAGTACCATTGTTCATACTGCTGGCAGCTCAGTTGATATGATGTGCTAATGAGCAACAGTTGTGGCTGCTGCTTGACTTATCTTTATGAATACAACTGCCATGGGATGCAATTCAAAAAGTACTTGAAAAAGTTCTGTGAGAACTTCATTGTAAGTGCATGGTCATACGTTGGGACTCTCTGTATTTTTCATAGAAATATCTGTATACAATATAATTAGCTAGGAGCACTTTTAGGAACACTGTTTTTGTTTTGTAAGATCTTAATATCTTGAGGTTGAATTAATTAGACTTGCATCAAAAGATGATTTCTGTAATTTTTCTACCATATGCAATGACACAAAAAAGAATCAAAGCACCATAAAGGAAGCATCCAATTTGAATGAGACTTTGAAAGTGTCAATTGGATGAAGTGAATTGCAACTGGATGCAATTTTACAGAGAGAAAACAATTTTTATTGAACAACAGGAGCAATGTTTATTATATTATTAGTTCTGAGTTGAGCCCCCTTTAGTTGCGATGCATGCCAATATATGACAAAGCATGGAGTGAAACAAAGTCCTGATGTTGTCTTGTGGCACATCGCACCAAGCTTGCTTCAACTGCTTCTCCAAATGCCGATGCGCAACGATTGATGCAGTTGACATCCTAGCATGTCCGAGACATGCTTGATGGGGACAAATCTGGAGAGTGGACTGGCCAAGAAAGGGTTTGAATTGCTTGGAGCACTACTGGTAAATGTGTGCAATGTGAACATGCATTATCTATAGGAAAATTACTCCTAGTGACACGGGATGTTTTGTGCATCCCGGTCGTAAAAAATAAAAAAAAGAAAATTAAAATAAAAATTAACCTTATGCCTAACCTACGCTATTCTGCTACCATTATTATGACGTTGTAAATACTAAAACAATTATAAGATAATAAAATATATTGACTAGAATAAAGACTAATTTAAGTTTTGCTTATGTAATGTGGGGGGGGGGGTCAATCGTCATCTCGCTGGGCCCATGAGTAAAGATGCGAAGGCCGCCCGTTCCAAAACCCAATTACCTTTAATCTCTCTCGTTAATCCCAAAATGGTATCAAAAGATTAAATAATTATAAAGGTTTATATTTTAACTAATATTAATGTTACCAAAACAATACTTCAACCTGTTCTTATCTAAATGTATTTCTTTATCAAAAGACAAAATGAATCATTGTTATATTGAACAATTAAACTCTTTATTGAACACATATATTAAGTAAATCAAACTATACAAAGTATTTCAAATGCAAAATAAACCATTTTCAAAATAATCCTTTCCCCGATCGTCTAATTAGAATTTAGTTTATCCCTTCCCGAACCCCTTTGGTGCACCAAGTACAAAGTTTACTCAAGTTAACTAAATATCCATTCCTAGAATGTAAATTAACAACCTCCACATTAATGAAACTACAAAAGATTAATGAATACAATAATATTATATTGAACCAACTGTCGCATTACGTATTTTAAGATGCACGGTTTGGCAAAACACTTCCGGTTGTTTGGACGTCACAACATCATGGATAATGTCCTTTACTCTTTCTAAAAAGTCACATAAATTGTCCTATGGCTTTTCACCTTTATTAAAACACTAACTGTCGCTTCGGATAATCAATCACTGAACAATCAACTTAACCTTTTCTTTTCTCGTAATTAATTCACATCAATCGTAAATTTACGATAAATCTATCTTTCGTAAGACAAAGTCAAATACCTGTGTTCTTTTCCTCCTTAAGCCATCTCACTTCAAGGATTACCTCGGGCATTAATCTAGTGTATCACATGCGATACTTTACTGTCGATGAATTAACAAACACATATACACTTACTCAGTTCTCTTTGATGGGGCCAACCAGATACTTGTATCCCATGTGAAGCTTTCCGCAGCCGACGGACGAAGGCCTCTCCCGTAGAGGGCTCGGGGTGGTTTGCATACCTTGTACTCCCGATCCGCTGTTTTGACATAGAGCGGTAAAGTTCACGCTTACAACCCACATCTTTTATCTGAAAATACTGAGCAGTTTTGCTTCTTCTTACTCACTATTAATAGTTGATCCTCGCCGAATCGCTACGATGACTTTGAAGTACTTCTATCTCCCGGGAATAACACAAGGTATAAAGTCCGTATCTGTCAATTAATTTCACTGTTCGGTTTGCCGTTCTTTATCTGCGGATATCCAACATTAATCTCTGCGTTGACACTTAGCATTTCATTAACCAATGATGATTGCTTAGTCCACACACATCGTCTTCGTCCGACGACGCTCTCCGCCTTTTACCGGCGACATGGGGTTTCATGCCAGCCTTCGGGCGCTCGCTGCCGCCCAGATGTTTCGGTTGCGGGGTCGCTGTTTACATCATCACATACGATTGCGGGCTTTCGCTCCGATGCCCACCGATAACTATATCAACCTTCTCCAACGGAATCTGGTGAACAACTCTCTTTTTCCCGCCTAAACACAACGACTGTTGGTCAATCGACCAATGAACTCCTACAAATAAGTCACCTGATCGGCCATTTCCCGCCGTTTTTACACTTTTCACCACAACTGCTTTCCCGTGGGAAGAAACATAACCATGCGACTTTGAAACTGAAATACGGATTTGAACTTCTTGAGAAAAGATTTTTCTCACGCATTTCCTAACCATTACTTAGAACAATATATTTTAACATTAAATTCAGAAATATTAATAGAAATTTAAACCAAATACTTTAATAAATTATTTATAAAGTATTACAAAACATATTTAAACCTTATAAATCGAATATAATGCAACAAACACTCAATTAAGTATTTTTAAATGAAATTAAATTTTAATCAATAATTAAATCGTAACGGCATATATTTCACACCGTTACACTAGCAGGCGTGACATGAATGGCAAAACAATGGGTTGCAGTGTTTCCTGTATAGATTGCTGATGCTGTGTATTTAAAATTCTTCAAATCACTATTAGAGGAGATCTGCTGTCTTTAAGAAATGGCTTCTCACACCATTAAACCAGCTATAATAGCTTTGTGCCTCTTGACAATATTGCCACGAATTGAAAGCCATTCCTCCTCCATAAGCAGATGCCATGATCATCTGCTTCAAAAAAGAAGCTGGATACTAAACACAGTACAAGACCATTCGAGAGCAGAGCACGTCTCTCTGACACAGCACTACTCTATACAGGGGAGTCTCTGTTGCTGGGTTGTTAAAGGCAGTTCTTGTAATGGCAACAGGTATGAAGCCCAGCATGTGCAATTCATCTATCAGTGATGCAGGTGGAAATGCTGTATACAGAATGCCACATCTTTCTGGATGATGAAGAATGAAGCTGTCAGCGTAGTTAGAGGGTGCCTCATAACAAAACGATTGTCTCTAGCAGTTGTACTGTTGAGCCAATCATCCCAAATTGGACTAGTGCCCTTACACAACCATCGATTCCAGCACCTTCCCACAGAAGCATCACTGCGACTTATTGGCGAGCGATTCATTTGCATGACCAGCTGCTTCCCACGATGACCTGAAATTGCTCGTAGGATCTTAAGCATATTGTCGGGGCATTACTGACGGCGAACTTAAGTGTTCAATTCCATGAAGCAAAATGTGTCTAGTAAGAATCCTTATTCTGCAGGCCCTTATATGACTCACAAGATGGTCACTTCCATTGAGCAAATGGGGTGAGGGTGATCTTTCTTGGACAACTAAACTTTGCTTGAACATCTAATAAGAAGGTAGTTGCATACAGAGTTCATTCAGATTGGGCACTTCGTATATGGTACTTTGAATTTTTTGAATTAAGTTACAGTTCAAATTACAGTTTACATTTTAAATTTTACATTCATTATTAAAAATGTTGAAGTTCTGTTGTAACATTTTAATGAAATTGTTAAAAAAAAAAGTTTTGCTCAAGTTACTTTTGTGACTTAATTAACATTTTTACAAACTTGTAATAAATAATAATAGGTTTTCTGTCTCAGATAATTGATCCCTGGGGTGCAGTTATTGCCCAGTGCCGTGAAGGAACAGATGTAGCTTTAGCTGAGATTGATATCAATTACCTTAACAAACTTCGCACCGACAGTCCTGTATGGAATCATCGTCGTCCAGATTTATATGGAGCCATAAAGATTCCTCATAAACAACATAGTGATAAAGGCACTGTAACCAGTGAGAAGGAGACTTGCTTTAAATCAGAAGCAGTAGATTCAGGTGATTAGCAATTAATTTTAGAGAAAAAAATCAAAATTTAACACTGTGCATGATGTCTGATTTACTGGATTTATAAATGTATCTGATTTGAGGTCTCACTTAAATTATTAACTTCCTTAAACCATTAATAACAATGCTACTCATTTACACTTTTAAACTGTTAAATCATGTATTCTGAATTCATTCTATTTCGATTCATAACTAAATGCAGCACATTTAATTAAATCCCGCTGCTTAAATAGAAATAAGAGGCTAAAAAAAAAATCTTATGGTCACACCTAGTGTCAACCATATAAAAATGATCACTTCACTTGAGTCCTGCTAAGTTTTGGCAAATAAAAACTCAATGTTGATAATTCTCTTTCATTGTTCACCTTAAACCTGTAACTGCTGTATTATTTGTATTTCAGAATAGAATCATCCGAAACTTAACAATTTATCTTTTAACATACCGGTACTCAGAAAACAATGATACTGTACAATAAACATTACATGTCAACTATTTTTGAGATAATTCAATCTTTTATTGGCTACAATATTTTTGTTTTTTGACTGTTCAGTAATTCCACCCATGTAAGAAAGAAAGAAAATAAATAAATATATATATATATATATATATAGTGGGCCCGGTAGCCGAGTGGGTAAGGCGCTTGGCTGAGGGTTGGAGGTCGCGGGTTCGATTCCCGGTCTCGGCGGAGACGGGAATTTTTTCACGCTCCATTCTCCTCCAAACGGATCCTAGGGCCTACCCAGCCCTCTGTAGAATGGGTACCGGGTTTCTTTCCCGGGAGTTAAAGGCAGGCGGGCATCGGGCTGACCTCCCAACCTCAATCTAGTCCCGTTGGTCAAGTAACGCCGGGACCTTACCTCCCGCGAGCCCTTGGGCCTGCATAGGCCTTCGTGGCATACTTTAACTTTATATATATATCGAATGGGCAAAACTCAAAGCATATCTTCGAGTTTTGCAAAGCAAAGATTTCAATCAATCATTTGCAATTTAGAAACTTTAGAAAGTATAGAATATAAGAATAAAATTAACTGATATTACTAAACATATAAAGCCAGACAGTGATGTGGAATTTGAAAAATGCCAATACAAAGACCATATCACTGTTTCTGTGAAGATACAGCCAACTTATCCTCACGTCATCAGTGGCACAAGTGACAAATGTGGAAATTAAAATTTAGAAAAATTTATAAAAACAAAAACGCAATATTCTAAAATAAAAAATAATAATAAAAATAAATAAAAAAAGAACAAAGTCTTAGAATATTGCATTTTTGTTTTTATAAATTTTTCTAAAATTTAATTTCCACTTTTGTCACTAGTGCCACTGATGACGTGGGATAAATTGGCTGTATCTTCACAGAAACAGTGATATGGTCTTTGTATTTGCATTTTTCAAATTCCACATCACTGTCATATATATTGTTTCAACTTATGCATTTGATAGAAGGATTTGTAATAATAATATATAATTTTACAGTTGATAATTCTGTCTATCTAATGTTCTTATTCTGATTAATTATTACTTGCTGACATTTCACTTTTTTTTTCTTTTTTAATTTTAGATGGATTAAAAGATACTGATTGTTATCAGTTTGGTCAAGTGAAATTAAAAGGCTCTCAGTTATTTTATAAAACTAAACTATCAATGGCCTTTGTGAATAAAAAGCCTGTTTTACCTGGACGTATCCTTTATCCGTGTACAGAAGCTTATTTCTTAAAACAAAGTAAAAAATTTTCATTTTAAAATCAATTAGAATTTTTATTAAAAAACTTTCATAACTTCATTTTAAAATATGTATACACACTGTAAATACTCCTGTATCATTATTCATGATATTTTGTTATCTCTTAGCGAGATAACTTCATCAATTCGTTTAAAGAAGAGGGATACGTTATCCCTATCTTTATCCCTTTCTTTATCATCTGATGAAGTTATCTCGCTAAATATCATGAATAAACAGTTGTTACAGGAGTATTTATGTTGTATATATATTAATTAGAATTTTTGTTACTATTGTAAAGAGTTTGTTATATATAAATGAATGCTTTACACTCAAAAAACTGGAATGCTTATGTGCTAAGTATTTATTGCTGGGAACAGAAAAGAGAACATACAGCACTGATTAATTAATTTTTTATGTTATCATTACACAGTTCTAATGAGAATGTATTCTAATACCGTATTTTTTTTTTTTCAAACAAACTTATTACAGATTTATTGAATTATTTAACATAGATAATAAACATAATTTATAATATTATGAAAACATAATATACTTTAAAAATTAAAACGTTAAAAAACACATACACCTAAAACATTAAAAAATGCAACCAGTTTCGTTAAGGGGCCTTAGCGTTATCAAGCGTTAGTGATATAACAACAACGGTGGAGATTTTTATACAATACTACCCAATTTATGATTGACGCAGATCAATGAAAATTAAGATAACATATGACATAAAGATGTAATCGAGTCGGCCCATCGATGATAACGGATCATCACACTACAGCAGGGTGGAGAATGCTGTTGATATAGAGCAGTAGAGTGAGGCCTTTGTACAGATGTTTGGATTGAGTCCATGTGAATTATATCCAGGAAGATGATCTAAGGTTTTCACCAAGCTTCTAAAGGAAACCATCATCCCATTTCAGGATCAGCATCTACATAAAAATAAAAGGAAACCAACAAGTCAAAAAGAAATAAAAAATAATAATAATAATAATAAAATAATATAAGAAAAAAATGAAAAATATATATTTTTTTTTTTTTTATTAATTTTCTCACTAACATCCTTTTTTTCCTAACTCGATATCTGTAGACTGTGTTTTATAAATTGTCTGAACTGAGATATTTAAATTATAACAGTCTGTATTAAATATAGCGTGGGCCGATTGTTTGCATTTTCTTTTGAAGGGGTTCTGAGCGTGGTCCAAAATGAGCAGGTTATCCATATCGAGTTCATGTCCTATGTTTTCTATATGCTGGGCAGTGAAATAAGATGCATCTCTATTAGAAATGGCCCTAGTATGTTCAGCTAGTTGTTTGGCTAGGGAGTAGCCCGTATCTCTGATGTGCAGACAGGAGCTGGATTTACATTTGATTGCATAGACAACTCCTGATTCTTTAAGGTTATCTTTATTCAGTGGTTTTGAGATGATTTTCCCGATGGTGTTGGTCGCTCTTGCAGATAGACGAATGTCCAATGGTTTGAGAATTCATGCCAGATAAGGATAAATCTCAGCATGAAAAGGAATAGCCATAAAAATGCAGCATGACGATGGTTTGTTATTACAGATTGGATATTATAAATATAATGTAACGTGCATAATAAACACTTAATTACTACTTCACTTTGGCTTCACCTCGGCAATATTTCGTTTTAATTAAAAAACTTTGTCTAGCCATAATCCAGCCATTCCTAAACACTAAAAACGAATGGAAAATACAAATCAAGAATTTAAAATAATACTTATGTTAACAAATGAGAACGTGAAACATCACGTGCATAAAAACTTAATTAACAATACCAAATAAATGAACAAATTACGACTCTTCGAAATTATTTTCTTGCCAAATCTCTTTTTTAATTTCTCAAATTTTAAAGTCTCTATATCTTGAAATAGTCAATATTAAATCTGTATATCATTTTTTTCAAAATCTCTTCTCGTTACTTTCTTAGTGATCTTAAGTTCATCAATTCTCCCTTTCTTCCTTCTATCTTTGAAAGCTCGAAGATAAATGTGCCTGTACTTTACGCTTCATATATTTACCTATCCTCTTCATTAATATTGAGTACTCCATCAACAGATGACAAATATTGCCGAGGTGAAGCCAAAGTGAAGTAGTAATTAAGTGTTTATTATGTAATTAACGGCATTTTAAGGAGAATAATGTAACGTGCGTTTAACATGAAAGTCAATGAACTTGGGCAGATAATTATTGTCAGTGAGAATACAGTAGATATTACATAATTGATTGTTGAAAAGCATTTCAGATGACCAAAGCTTATGTGCCCTATGAACTGCCATAGCAATGATGTTAGCTTTGCTAAAGTTGGGTACATTGAAATTAAAGTTCAATGTAATTCTGGTTAAAGTTGCTTGCGATGAATCGTAGTTGCCAAGGAATTTCCTTCCCTCAAAAGTAAAATATCAAGGAAAGCAATTGAGTCATTTTCTTCTAGTTCGATGTCGAAATTAATCTCTTCATCATCATTTGAAATATGTCTCTGACACCAAATTGAATGGCTTCATCCATGATGAACAGAAGTATCATAACATAGAAGGGAATGCTAACTTGTCCAATTTTAAGGATGTCGATTGCAATCTCTTTGATGAAAATCATGACTAGTTCAGCAATAACAGCCAGGCCCATAAATAATCTCATGGTATGCTGAAAAAAATTATTCTTGAATTCAAAAATTTGTATTTGCATAAGGAAACTTTTAATGATGAGAATAATTTGTATGGATTCTATATCCATTACACAGTTGAAGTTGCATGATGTGAAGAAGTGATCGACGGATTTTTGTATGATGTTGTGAATTAAAAAGTAGCATCCAGAGAGAACATGCACGCAATCTCCCAATTAATATCCAAATTTCGTAGCTTGTGAATAACTTCAAGGTTGTTCTTGACAGCAAATTTTGAAGAGAAACCCAAGAAACATGATTTGCTTTGTAGGACTCGATCTAGTAAGGAAATTAGGGAGTTTTTGTAATTTATTATGGGGCAAACCTTAAAGAAACAATCTCTTTATATACTTTGGGTAAGATGCAAAATTTAAGGATTGAAAAGTAATTATTCTTGCACAATAATAACGCTAAGGCCCATTAGCGAAACTGGTTGCATTTTTTAATGTTTTAACATACCGTATATGCTCCAATAGCGGCCCCTGGCGTTTATTTGCAAAACTAGCCTCGGCTCCCGGCGCTTAATAGAGACCAGCTGCTATTAGAGGCCGGCCATTATTAACAAAAACCTTCAGAACGCAATATTTTTACATGTAAATACCGGCTAATATTACAAACAGCTACTTTATTTGAATTTCACAGTCTACATAAGACTGTTAAAGATAAATGGCAATGTCTTTGTGCACCTTTCGTTGCTATTCGTCATCCGAATCTGCAATGACGGGCAGCCGCCTCACCGGAAGTTTCTTTCGCGTATATTCCACTGCGCGATGTCAATGGCAATGTCAAATGACCGTTTCGGCGGCATTTTGTAAGGCAATGTACCGTAAGGTATTACGCACGACTATAAAGATACGGACGCTTATACAAGTACTGGTAGGCAAGTATCAAAGACCCAGCTACTGTTAAGAGACCGGCTACTATGTGCTTCTTCCCTCTGCAGCCCGGCGCTTATTAGAGACCGGCGACAATAAGAGCCTCGGCGTTTCTTGGAGCATATACGGTATGTTTTTTAACTTTAATTTTTAAAGTGTTAATATTAGTGAGTCTGTTTCTCGAAAAACAAACAAATGTGTCATATGAATGCAGGTATCTTGACAGCATTTTAAACTTGTTGTTCTTTGTATTTTTTTAAACTTATTTATTTAAAAGTTAAATATATTTTCTTTGCTAGTAATTGGTTTGGTATTTTTTTTGGTTTGGTTGTAATCTTGACTCAGGTACAGATGTACTTGTCGCACCATTACGTATTGTTGAAAAGGTTTTGGATCTAAAACCTGAAGAAATTGCAGATATTTTCCAAACAGTTCAAAAAGTACAAGAAATCCTCACGAAAGAACACAAAACATCTTCATTTACAGTGGCAATTCAAGTACGCATTATTTAAAATATTCTGTTTCTTTTTAAGCCTGATTTTTACAGTAATTACTTGAGGGAAAAATAAAGAAGCATTATTTTTTTTTCATCTATTAATAATTATAATAAATGTAATAATAAATGAAATTTTTATTATGTCCTGTTTATAAGAAATGTACAAATATTGCTCAGATTCTCATGCAAAGAGAATAATGGTAAGAATATTCTTTATGGCAATGAATTTCTAGTCCAATCTCTTCAATGATTTATTTGATAATATAAAAATATTAGGCCATCCCCCTGTCTCCCCCGGGTAAGTATGAGATAATCCAAGAAGAATCGATTCCAAGCGGTTATGGCAAAAAGTGAAAATTAAATTTTAATCTGGTTGGCTAAAATTAATGAGTTATTTTCTTTTTTCTCTGGCTCTTCTCTCATTGCACCATACACACAATAAGGGAGTGATAAGAAACAATAATTTGAATGTAGTCTCTTTGGCCCTACGGATAAGACGTCTGACTTCAGTTGAAAAGGTTGCCGATTCGATTCCCGTTGTTTATTTCGATTTTTCACAGGAAATTAACAATTGTGCCGGACAGACAGACAGAGATAGAAATAAAAGATTTTAGTAATGTAGAATAGTAGGTGCCTTTTTAAAAATAAACTTTGAATTTGTGATAAACTACCTAACTAAATTTTAAGGTAGGTTCATGATAGAGCTTAATAAATTTTGTCATGCTTCCCCCCAAAAAAATATTAATTATTTGTTTTGTTTCTTTCTTATGCTTTTGTAATAACATCAGATTTCAATTAACTGTTATTGAAATTTTAAGGTAATAGTATTGACACAGTACATTTTGTTTTGTTATTCCTTTCTGGAGATCCCCAAAATTCTTCTGCTTGTTACTTTTATAGCATTATAGATATTGTATCTAGAAATTTTGACTTTACGTGCTATTTTTATAATGTCTACTTTACTAATTAATTAAGCCTATGAAGTATCTAATTCAAATGTACTTAAGCTGCATCTCTGTTAATCTCTTTCCAGATTTATCTTTATTTCTTTTTGAAAACTGTTAGTAGTTTTGCCAGTACATTTAAATATTCTATTCTGTTTACAACTTAACATTTTTGATTTTTCTTTTAGAAATCATTGGTTATTAACATATAAATAAATCACCCCTGAAGAACGCAAAATTTATTTTTAGGTCAATATTAAGATTAGTTTTTGTCTCTTTCTTAAGACTTTGTTTTTAATAAGTTGCATTACAAAATTGTAGAATTAAACCTACAATTAAGAAGGTGTGACATGTTTTCTATCTAAGCTGCTGTTTTTTAATCACTCTGAATCAATAAGGTGGACTATCAATGACTGTATACTGGTAAATTGATAGAAACGCATAGTTCAGCAGTTTTATAGTTTATAAATTTTTGGTATATATTACAATTACACAAATAAATTCCAAAGTGCATGAAAGTAAACCAATGGTAAATAACAGCGAAGTAGTATAAACAAACTCTGTCTGAAAGTCGTTAGGTTCTATCCACAATCAGATCTCTGATTGTTATTTTTCTAGGATTATTCCTCAAGTAGACATTAATTTTTCTTGTCCGTTACTCTCTATTGCCTTGTTGCCTTAAAATCTTTAATAGTTTCAGAGTGCAAGCGTTGATTTAAAACTTTCCAGTGGGTTTGAGAATTAGTTTTTCAAGGATTTTTTCTCAGTGATATGTCCAGTTTTGGAAGTCTGTAAGCTAGCACCGATTGAGGACAACTAATTGCCAAAATTAACAAATTCATTCTTGGATTCAGGGAGGAGATGTATTTCATTCAAGTTTGCCAGGGAGTTGAGTATTAGAGGATGTTCCGCTCATATAAGTTATGTCTCAAGAACACATTCATTTGACATTTTATAATAACACAAATAGTCGGTTATGTGTTATGAATTTCTTCTATTAATGTTTATTAGCCGTGCTGGCGTGGTCGTGCGGTCTCGGCGAAGGCCAGCCGTGGCGGCCAGTGCGCCAGTACCCGGGTTCGAATCCCGGCAGTGGCATGGCTGTTTCAATTTCCTTTCCTGTGTTGTCCAGCCTCTTCTTCACTTTCTCTTCGGTCTGACGTCATTCCTTAATGGCGTCCTGGGGAAGGCCACGAGAAACCACCCCAGTATCTTTCCCTTGAAATTCTAGGGAGTCTGCTAGGGGTTCGCCATCTTGGGAACACTAGTGCTCCCTGGAACACGGAGGCTTCGGATACGAAGCGCGCACTTTGGTGCGTACCGGCCATACATATAATGTTTATTAATAATTCCTATTTCTTCTGTATTTAATTAACTTATTTAATTAATAGCTATTAACTCTTTTCTTTTATTATCTTTATATAATCTTGTATATTTTTATATAATTGTAATTTGTTGTTCTCTGTAACTTAAATATTCAAAAATTGTTATTTCTAACACTTGGCATTTCAATTAATACAAATCAAACACTTTACTTATCTTTTTAATTCTTTATTATTTAATTCCTTAAATTGCTTAGTAAATAAAATGTGTGTTCCTTTAATCATTGAACTACTTTTTAAAATTTTATTCCTTCATCTCCAAGTTTACTGAAGCGACAAGTCAACAGTAGTTATCAAATTTGTTATATTTTATTCTGTTTTCAATGGTTGTCATGCCATTGTTCTTGATTTCTACAATCAACATCTTCTCTGTTTTATTTTGTAAATCCTAATTTATGATGCTGTATTCTATAGAGTTAATTGTTTACTACCTTTCAGTAACAGAAATAGAAATTCCATTTCCCAGCACTGTCTGGTAATTACAGAATATCTATCCAAAAAAAAAAAAAAAAAAAAAACCTCCAAGAAAACAAAAATGGTGACTTTGATCAAAAAGTCTTATGTAATAGAAAAGAAAATAACAATTCTGCCTTTAATGAAAAATTTCAGTAATTGGCGCCGATAGTTCTAGTGTCATTTGATATAGGCTTTTGAAGTAGTCTGCTGGGTAGAGGAGCTGGTTTCTATTCCCAAAGAAGATCATGGCTTTTTTCCATCATTATTCTCTTCTTGATAATGATAGGTCCTAGAATTCACCCAGTCTCCTATTAACTGAGGATTTGGTGTTTTGCTGGAGTTAGAGCAGCCAGTCCTGTTTGGCCCAGTGTTTATGTGCGTCAGTTACTCTGTGTAATGGTGAATTACTACTTAAATCAAAAACTTTGCCCTTTCACTTTATTAAATGAATTAAGAAGGATAATTTATTTTATTTATTTATTTATTTATTTATTTATTTATTTATTTATTTATTTATTTATTTATTTATTTATTCATTTATGTTAATCTAGGATGGTGAGGATGCTGGTCAAACTATTAAGGTAAGTTCTCTTTTCTATATTTACTTTTATACATTTTAAAGAAAAGTAAATCACATTTTCAGCGTATTTAATGAGACAAGAATTCTTTCATAAATAAATAATATAGCTTCCTACGTCTTCTTTGAGAACTTCTTTATTAACAATATTTCGATCATAATTCTGATCTTCAGGTTATATTTTCGAAACCTTCTTCTTGCATTTTCGTAAAAAACAACAACTAACAAGTTTCAAATTCAACATCGATCTAACTTAACAAATATGTTATGTAATAACAAAGTATATGTATATATACATACACTCTCCGCCCACTTTACTAGGTACACCCCTGCTGTGCTCACAAACGCTGTGTCTCACAACAACTCTTCAAGCCTGTGGGGGCAGTGTCATGGTATGGGGGTTGTTTTCCTGGCACACGTTGGATCCATTGATATCTCTGAAGGCATGTCAGGATGCTAGAACATAACTAAACATCGTAGCTGATCATACATGTTAACAGTTTATCCTCTTGCAGATGGCTACTTCTAGCAGGATAATGTGCCAGTGCACAAAGCCCCCATCACTATGGGATGGTTTGAAAAACATGACGATGACTTTTCCTTGCTGCAGTTGCCTGCTCAGTCCCTGGATCTCAGCCCGATTGAAAATTTGGGATGAGCTGGAACAGGCTGTTCGCTCCAGGCCTACACATCCATCAAATCTTCAGGAACTGCGTGGCACACTCACGTCTGCATGGTACACAATACCTCAACAACGTTTTCAGCAGCTTGTGGAATCCATGCCTCGACGAATTCACGCTGTTTTCAGGGCTAAAGGAGGCCCAACATGCTACTAGGTAGGTGTACTTAATAAAGTGGTCCGATAGTGTATTATGATGGCAATGTATATGATTATGGTTGATTTTGACAGTGTACATGTATATAACAATTTTTGACAATGTACACATTTATAACAATTTTGATCATTTTCTTATGTTACAAATTAAGTCTTCTTAGTTCTCAAAGAAGTAGTATCAAGATTAACTGTACGATAGTGGGGAATATAGGTTTGACATATAAATACAGTGGAACCCCTCCATTCGTCCACCTCTCTACTCATACAACTCGTTATTCGTCCAACTTTTTCAAGTAAAATTGAACTCGCCATTCATACGCTTGCCCTGCGATTCGCACAGCATGACCTTATTACTGGCCGTGCCACGCGGTCGCTTCAGCTCAATCTCGTGCTAGCTTCCGTACGCTACGCATCATCCACGCAAGCTTCGTGAAACTTGGTGCTATTATATTGTTATTTTTTGTTATTTTTATTAAAAATAGTGCAGCCATGGGTCCAAAAAAGATTACTGATTCAACCAAGCCTAAAAGGAAAGCAGTGAGAACGACAATTGAATTGAAAAAAGAACTCGTTGCGAAGTTTGAAAGTGGAACTCGTGTCTCTGACCTGGCAACTCAGTATGGCATGGCAAAATCAACCATATCGTCTATACTGAAAAAGAAAGACATAATAAGAGAGCCTGTATATTTATTGTTTTCTTAGTTTGTATGTATTTTATGCTTAAAATATTATTACAAAGGTTTAAATAAGCAATCATCTGTGGGTCTGGAACGGATTAATCCAATTTACATATCTTCTGTGAAAAACTGATTCGCCATTCGTACAAATCGCCATTCGAACTGCCTCCTGGAACGGATTGTGTACGAATAGCAAGGTTCCACTGTATATCAGTATATACAGCTTATTATTTTCATTACTTTTTTTTTATTTTAATCATTGACAGATCAATATCTTCAGTAGTAGATGTCAGATTCTTAGTTCTTGAGCAAAATCATTATCTCAAGCTAAATCATTGAGATATTGATATTTAGATAATATATCAAGTCCTCAAAACCAAATATAGTTCTGAACATTCAAATTTACAGTAAAATTTGCACTTGAAATTTTTCTACTGGTTCTTTTATCATTTTAGAAATGTTTTATTGTAGAGTATTCTCTCTATTAAAGTTCTTTAATTTGTCCAGGAATTTATACAATACTGTTATTGTTACTTTTAAGTTTAAGTTTAAAGTAAATAATAATAAGTTAATTCTTTCTTTCTTTCATTATAAAGTTCTTTGAGTAGTTATTAGAAAAGTACAGTAGAGCCCTGATTATCTGCGAGTGCCGCGAAAAATTTTTTTAATTATGAACCTCAAAAAAAACAATTTTAATCCAAGCCAACAACAGGGAAAGTACAATAGGCCCTACTGTGCGAAGATCGAAAATTAGTACATTAGTACATCGTAATCCTATAGGCCTTCTCAGAATTTGTGGATGAGTGGCTTGTACTTGCTCTGCAGAAAGGTTTCTGCTGTACTGTACATATTTTAAAAGTTTTGCATATTAAGTTTTGTTATGTAATAAAACGTAGTTTTTATGCTGAATTTTTTTTTCTTCATATTTACACCTCATTTTTAGTCTTTTTTCGGGTTATCCGTGATTTTACTATCCGCGTTACCCTTGCCACCCAATTCTGCAGATAATGGGGCTCTACTGTATTTCAAAACAAAAGCTTGGTATATTCAGTAATTTCTTACACTGCATTATTAAATAAAAAATAACTTTTCAGATTGCTGAAAATTTTGAATCATGAATTTGGCAAAATAGAATTTGAAAGTAATATATTTTGTATCTATAAAACTGCTACTCAATGTTCGTATATTTATTTAACTGAAAACACACAAGAGCACAATTTGATCAGATGCAATTGGATATCACAGTTTATGTTCAACTTGATAACTGATATCCAATTGCCTATCTCAATACAAAGCTGTGGTTTAAGAGTCAATTGCAAGTTTTTTTTTTTTTATGAAATGAGATTAAAAAATAAAAGCTAAGATAATAAGTCTAATCTGAGTCTTCTTTTGATATTCAGTAATTTTGATTTCAAATGATTTGAGAAAACAGATAACTGCAGATAATATGAATCCTTTTTGAGTCACATTTTCTGCACAACAGCTTAGCTTGGAGTTTTTAGAATCTTTTCAGTCAAAACCCACTCAAAACCTTCTGGCAGTGTCTTTGAAATATTACCCTTACATTTCAAGTGTTTTATTTAAAACCAGAATAATCTATTATAATAATTAGCCTTTTCAACACATTACCCACACCTAATGTGTAATACTTATTTTCTTTTAAAAATGGCTGTTGTTTTAGATTAG
>JAFIDM010054486.1:0-30751 GCA_023159025.1 Thereuonema tuberculata | reverse complement strand
ATCCAATCACAGGACACCCCACCACACCCCACCAGAAGACATTACCTTTATGGCAAACACAGAAGCCTCAGAAGCCTCTACCCCTCAGTCAACATTCCCCAACAATACAACTAATGACATACAACAAGCAGCACATGATAATTTCTACACCGCACTAGCACAATATACAGGCACAGACCCCACACTCAGACCTGCACTCCCCAAAGTACACACATCAAAACAACTCGCCACAGTCATATACCATCTCAGCACACACACTATACCACAACACCTTGACAATATCCAAACATTAGAAGACATACATACAACACTGTACTGCGCGGCACAGGGAACCATTCGGGCACTTGGAATCAAACAACACCCCATACCTACCACTGCACGGTCACAAGAAGACGTAGGAGGAGACATAGCCAGGCTCACACAATATTGTGCAGGAAACAAAACAAAGAAACTTATGTCCCAGGTCAGGAAGATATTCAAGCACATAAACACTCGCCCTTCACACTCAAACCATCATAACCAGGTTCAGGAACATCTCGACACACTAAAACAAAATCTCAGTGGACTTGCAAAAAGATTACAAAGATACAAACAGTGCACTCTACGCAATCAACAGAACAATACTTTCCAATACAATGAGAAAAAAATTCTACAGATCCCTTTCATCTCCCTCCACTGCACCCAACACAAACACATCCACCAGCGAGGCATTACATGAATACTGGTCGTCTCTGTGGTCCAACCCCATCCCCCACAATGACAAAGCACCATGGATCACAGATGAAGAACAACTCGCTGAACACTTACCCTTCATGCCCTTTCATGGGATTACTCTCGCAGATATACAGACAGCACTAAAACATGCACACAACTGGAAGGCTCCTGGTGCAGACGGAGTCCAGAACTTCTGGATCAAGAGGTTCACGTCCCTGCATGGGAAGCTAGCTGTTGCACTCACTGACATAATCCAACACCCAGAACATATGCCTCTTTTCCTCACACAGGGTATCACTTACCTACAGAGCAAGAACACTGAGACAGCACACCCTGCAAATTACCGTCCAATCACTTGCCTCCCCACACTTTACAAACTCCTCACCTCCTGCCTTACAGACAAAATTTACACACGAAAGACACGAGAATCAAGAAGAATTTGAACTTCTTGATTCAAGAATTTCTTGATTCTCGTGTCATTTAGCTATTTTCACGATGACTCCCGACGGGAGAAGAGCTATAACGGTAGGAGGGGAAAAAAATGATTTTTTTTTTCTCTTATTCTCTCCATGCATTTGAAGAAGATATCTGTAAATTGCAGGTATCGAAACGTACGTCGTGCCATAACATGTTTTTAAAATGTTTTGAAGTATTTTTAGTGTTTTTAAATATTTTTAATATTTTAAGACATTTTAACACTGTTTATGTGACCAAGTGTCGAATCTTTGGCTTTTACAGATAGTTTTAACGACACGTTAATATTTTAGTCATAATATTTGCGGCAAGTGCCAAGGTTGCTAGCGTTTTTAAATACCCAAAGCTGAAAGGCGAGATCAGGAAGCTCCTTGACTTGCAGAAAAGCATTGAAGCGGTGAAAGGGGCCATTACGTTCAACGTTGTATGTAGGAAGCACAATCTAACTCCACCGGGATGTATTATCAAGGTCCCCTCCCAATCGGTCAAAGTTAACCGATTAAAAGAAAGAATACAGAAACTATTGGTAGGAGAGAGGATTAAACAGGCTCATGTTAGGAAGGATCAGTTGGTCTCTTCCTTAAAACGGATCTCTAGCTTCTTACAAAGAAATATGTCATGTGAGGATTTTTGTGATATGTTGATAAAAGGAGCTAAAAAAGCCCAGTATGCAAAAAAGGCAATTGCAATTCGGCATTGCAAGAAATTAGGTAGGCTTACGAACGACCTGTATCCCCCGGACATAATGGGCAACTACAATAATAACAAAGTGATTAATGACAGTAGTATCGTCTTTACCCCCAGCCAAATTGGTTTGCTTAGTTTGGGAATGAAATTTAATATTGGTGATGAGAAGATCCAGGTTATAAACACGCTTACAGGATTAGAATCACAAATTAGGTTTATATCCGACAAGAAGGAAAGAACCATCCTCAGGAAAAAAAGTGGGGAAGGTGGTTCTGGAGAATCGCTTTAAAAAAAGGACTAGTGTAATGCTTAATCAGTAACAACTTGCAGACTTAAAAATTTTGAATCATTACAATAATGAGGTCGTCTATACCCAAGCAGATAAGGGGGGAGCCATTGTAATATTAAATACAGAGGATTATATCAGTATGTGTGAGAATTTTATTCACCAACAAACGGGATTCCGAGCTATTGGATCTACTGAAAAAGAAATTCTTGAAGAAATTAATCAAAAAATTAAGAGAATGGAGAGACTGGGAATAATTAGTCAGGATCAAGCCGAGGTTATTATTAAGAGAAATAAAACTATCCCAGGATTCCGAGGTTTGCCTAAAGTGCATAAGGAAAAGGATAATTCAGGGTACAAGATCCGACCCATTATAAATTGTAAGCGAAGTACTATTATGCACATCTCAAAGATAATCGAAACTAAAATGAAGGTAATCAGATACCAGTCTAAATTTTCCATCCCTAACCGTGAACCGGTCTTACAGTATTTAAGGGAGCAGACAGTCATTCCCAACACAAGTATTGTCTCTTTGGATGTGGTTGCACTATACACGTCCCTCACTCCCACTATCGTGCGTCAAGCGATCCTCTTTTTGGTTGAAAGGGACAGTGATGCTTATGAAGGAATTACTATAATGTGCAGGAGATGTTTACACTGATTGGCATCCTATTTCATATACAGTTCTTTTCTTTCAACGGACGTTTGTATCTACAAACATCGGGCACTTTTATGGGACTCCCCTCGTCCGCGATTCTTGCTGAATGCGTGATGGCAATGATTGAGTATCATGTTACCTCCATTGATAGGGTATTTCATAATGTACACTTTTTAGCACGGTATGTTGACGACACGTTTCTTGTCATCAACGATCAATATAAAGAAGACATATTGGAGGATTTTAATGGGGTAGACCCCAGTATCCAATACACATTAGAAGAGGCCCACGGTAATTTTTTACCTTTTTTGGATATAGGGATAAAGAAGACGCAGGCAGGATATGAAACAACTGTACATCGAAAAAGCACGGATGCGTTGATCTCCGTTAATTATCGTAGTGCCGTGCCAGGATACTACAAAAGAAATGCGGTCTTTACGGCTGTAAAAAGGGCATGTGATATATGCTCCAGTAAGGTAGCCTTGAGTAATGAGATCGGGATTATAAAAACTATCTTTGAAAGCAATGGATTCCCGGCTAAAGTGATAAATAAGCTGATAAGCAGGAGTTTAAACATGGTAAATAAGCGTCGTAATTATAACACCGACCAAACCCTGGCGACTGGAAGGGGCCGAGTGTCGATGGGTAGTACGAGATACGTGTCGCTTGTTTACCAGGAAGGATTATTCTGTAGTCTTAAACCTGTCTTGTCTAAGGCTAATATTGCGATTGCGTGTAAACCTGGTGATACATTGGAAAGAGCCCTTAATCGAAAAAAACCAAATTATAGTCAAAAGCAATTATTCAGCACACAAGGCGCCATTTACGGCATATATTGTGATTCCAACAAGACTCGGAATAATGAATGTCTCATTATTTACCAGTTTTAGCCTTTTTATTGAATAAAACTATATCTGGCCTGTTGGCTTCGTATCGTAGAGGAGCTTTGCGGTTTCGTTGCTCAGCATTTGTTCCGGTTTGCATTTATAGTAAGGTGTTTCTTTCTCTAAAAGGCAATATTGTTTGGCTAAGGCTTGATAGACAGCTTTGGCCACGTCGTTATGACGATGTAAATATTCCTTCGGGGCAAGTACTGGACAACCTCCTGAAATATGCTGAATGGATTCAATATTCTGTTGGCATAGCCTGCATCTATCTGAGATGTTAGTTTTCAAGATATAATAATCCAAATAATAATAATAATAATAATAATAATAATAATAATAAACCCAAGGTTTGAAACATGCAAACATAATAATAATAATAATAATAATAATAATAATAATAATAATAATAATAATAATAATAATAATAATAAATACCCCTTCTCTCCCAAGCAGACTACCTCCAGCGACATAATCAGGTAGCGTCGATCGTTCATCAACAGCTAGCACACAAATACTCACTTATTAAGAACACGGTCCCATGTATAAGTACATTACACAAAGCGTATTAGAGTAATCCTCACATAAGCTGTACTGGGACCGTCCCATTCACACAGACAAAACTATACAATACAACAGACCTGACATCACACTTGTTGTTAAGGACAACAAACAGACCTATCTAATTGATATTGCAGTGCCTGTCAGCAAGAACATGCAGAAAACTCACGCAGACAAGATCAGTAAATACATCGATCTAGCACACGAGCTCCAGAAGCAGTGGAGGCAGAACCGAGTACTTGTTGTACCCATCGTCCTGTCCGCCACTGGTCTGGTGCCTCACACATTGCACCACAGCCTCAGCACACTAGGACTTCATAAAAACACTTAAGCACAATTCCAGAAGGCTGTGGTACTCAACACAGCACGCATAGTTAGGAAATTTATGGACACAACCATACATCCCTAACCATTCTTCCACACTTTTTTTTTTTACACTTGGCAATATGTGCTTTGGTCCTTGACCCGCCATATTGTATTTGCTGGGGAGCTCAGTAAAGTCTCATTAGGGAAGAGTCCCTATCAACGGGTTCTGACTTACATACATTTTTTTTTGTTTGTTTTGTTTACAATATAAATTTGAATAATATCTAATTTACAGGTCTACAAGATTGTATAAAAACAACAAAAAACAAAAATTGAGCTTACATAGTTTAAATATACAATATGCGATTACTTATTAGTACTGAAGGTATTCTACGAAACAATTTAACATGCTTAAAACATTTTTTTTTTGATTACTTCAAATAATGTTTGAATAAGTGATTGTGTTAAACAAACAAGAAGTACAATTAATATGGTGATAACTTAATGTGATATGATTGTGATTGTTACAAGAATGTACGCATAGAGTGATAATCTAATATGTACAATGTTGAAGTGGTTGAATGGTTGATGCAATGCAGTTATCTTCGCCGCTATGACTGAATTCGTTTGAGAGATAATGTTGTCTGCAAGTAAACATGAGATAACTCGGAAATTTTGAAGATGGGAAGTTACCGTTCATGATTCTTCTAATTCCCATTGCAAGGAAGTATCGTTCGAAACAAAGTCTAGAGAAGTTCGACGATATTCTATTAAACTAGTACTAATGCAAAATACTATTATTTTACAGAAGCATCGGTAATAAGGCAACAAGGAGCCCTTATTTTGGATTACCATTATTTTCGAAGATGTTCTAGAATGTTAAATGTATATTTCTTTTGGAGAAAAGAATTATTTGAAGAGATTGATACAAGTATGGAATGTTACCATTATATCTTGAAAAAAATCGTAAGTCACATTTTTCCTTTATTAATTTATCAATCATCATCTGTTGTGGATACATCAAATATAAAGTTTCGGTGAGTAGGACCTTATTTGAACTGTTAGAATTCAGCAACATAATTAAGTGTTGAATCTACTCAAGTTTCATATTAGTTAAATTAGACATTAAAGCACTGTGTATAAGCAACCAAGAGGTTAGGCTAAGTGAACTCTCAAAGTTTTAACTTATTTCGAAATGAATAGTATGAACTATTATGCTAAGCCATAAGATTTGGTGAACTGATTGAATAGTTAAGAATTAACTCAGTTATGAATAAGAAGGACTGAGTTACTGACTTAGATGCCATAAAGTCAATTTCATAGTTGTGTTTGCGAATATAAAATATTCCAAAGTATTATAGATAAAAATAATTCTATAGGAAAGTTTTTTATCACATGGAACATCTAATTCTATACTATTAAATACATTCTTTGACTTATGAACTCTTGTGCCTCATTTCATTTTCTTTCTGCTATTTATAATTAAGTGGGAAAATTATGTTCTAATCAACATCTCACCCACATTTTAATACTTATATTAGTTTTATATAATATTACTGTATGAAAGCACATCCACAAACACATTTCAAATGTTAAATATACACTTTATTAATAATAATATTTTTTTAATCATGATTTCTAAATACAAAAGTTACAGTCCCGTTAGGAATGAGAAATTCCTATCAACAGGTTCTGAATACAGGTATGTTATAATTGTTTAATTACTTTTGAATAGTGTTAAAAAACATTAAAAGACTTACTGTTTGCGTTAGATAGCCCGTTTGTTTATTGAGGAAGATTGTAGGCTATATAACATTACGCTACGACCAATAGGAGCAGAGCAGTAAATATATACAACCAAATATATACAACGTTATATACAAGTAATATATACAAGTAAATATATACAACGTTCGGCTGCACGGCGAGAACCGAATATTATCGAGAAGGGCCGAATTTAACGCGGGTGAAATCACGGGGGACAGCTCGTATTTTGCATTACTAAAATCTTTTATTTGTCTGTCTGTCCGGCGCAATTGTTAATTCCTGTGAAAAATAGAAATAATTACTACAATGAAACGTTCGCGACGGGAATCGAACCTGCAACCCTTTGATCCGAAGTCAGACGTCTTATCCATTAGGCCACGGGTACTATATTCAAATTATTGTTTCTTATCACTCCCTTTGTGTGTGTGTGGCGCAATGAAAGAAGAGCCAGAGAAAAAAGAAAATAACTTATTAATTTTAGCCTATAGATTAAAATCTGGGGCCACGGCAGTGCCCTCGCCAAGACGAGCCGAAAGCAGGAAGGGCACTATGTACCTTTTCTGAAAACGTTTCGTCGTATTTTCGAACCCTCATACCTTCGGCCTGGATAATGCTAGAGAGCTCAAATTTTCAGTTAGCAGACTAATGAAATACACTAAGTTTCATTTATTTAGCTTTTATACTTTGGATTTATTAATACCTAAAATACGTCGATTCCGTCACTGATTCACTCACTCACGACTAATGATCATCAAAACCTCTAGGGTACTTCCTGAAGTCCTAGAAAGCTGAAATTTGGTATGCAGGCTAGGATTAGCACACAAACAACAAAAAAATTAAGAAATCCGTAACTTTCACCCTGCAACCCCTCATAAAGGGGGGAGGGTCTGGTTATATATTATCGAACCCTCATAGCTTCGGCCTGGATAATACTAGAGAGCTCAAATTCTCAGTATAAGATGCAGTTACCATACTAGTGAAATACGCTAAGTTTTATTTATCTAGCTTTTTATACTTTGGATTTATTAAGATCTGAAATACGTCGTACCCTCAATGCTTCGGCCTAAATAATACTAGAGAGCTCAAATTTTCAGGATAAGATGCAGTTAGCAGACAAGGCCTAATTAAATACGCTACGTTTCATTTATCTAGCTTTTATACTTTGGATTTTATTAATATCTAAAATACGTCGATTTTGTCTATGATTCACTGACTGACTGACTGACTCATGATCATCAAAACCTTTAGGGTACTTCCTGAAGTCCTAGAAAGCTGAAATTTGGTATGCAGGCTAGGTTTAGCATATAAACAAAAAAATTAAGAAATATATAAATTTCACCCTCTAATCCCTCATAAAGGGGTTTCCGGTTCTGTATAATATAACAATTTCTGAAAGGTATATCCCACCCAAAAAGTTTCATGTTAAATAAGTTACCAAGACTCACATGCTCATAACGCTTTCACTATTAAAAAGTTATCAGATCTCATCTTACAAAAAGAAATGAAGTCCCACCCAAAACATTTCATGTAAAATAAGTTGCCAACACTCACATGCTCATAATGCTTTCACTGTTAAAAAGATATGAGATCTCATGTAGAGCCAAGCCCCTAACTCTACAAGGCCTAACTCTAAAAACCCAATATCTTGGTCAAAAATTATGGCTTCGCCGTTTCATGGAACTATTTCATTCCACCCAAAACATTTCATGTAAAATATGTTGCCAAGATGCTCATAACGCTTTCACTGTTAAAAAGTTATCAGATCTCGTATAGAGCCAAGCCCCTCACTCTACAAGGCCTAACTCTAAAAACCCTACTACCTTGGTCAAAAAGTATGCCTTGGCATACTCCATATCCTTTACATCCGTGGGATTGTCTGTGCGACAGCCGTGAAACGGTCAAGCCATACTTTTTGACCAAGATTTAGGGTTTTTAGAGTTAGGCCTTGTAGAGTTAGGGGCTTGGCTCTACATGAGATCTCATATCTTTTTAACAGTGAAAGCGTTATGAGCATGTGAATCTTGGCAACTTATTTTACATGAAATGTTTTGGGTGGGATTTAAATTTCACTTTTTGCCGAAACCGTTTGGAATTGATTCTTCTTGGATTATCTCATATTTAGCAGGGGGAGACAGGGGGATGGTCTAGTAATAATAATAATAATAATTTACACGACGCAAAAACACACGACGACAGATGCAGGAAATGCCATACTACACATAACCACATAATATCAGGCGATCGACCACATAATATCAGGCTGTCCCCTCCTGTCCCAAACAGACTACCTCCACCGACACAATCAGGTAGCGTCGATCGTTCATCAACAGCTAGCACACAAACACTTACTTATTAAGTACACGGTCCCATACTACAAGTACACACCACAAAGCGTACTAGAGTCACCCTCACATAAGCTGTACTGGGATCGTCCCATTCACACAGACAAAACTATACATCACAACAGACCTGACATTACACTTGTTGATAAGGTCAACAAACAGACCTATCTCATTGATATTGCATTTCCCATCAGCAAGAACATGCAGAAAACTCACGCTGACAAGATAAGTAAATACACAGACCTAGCACACGAGCTCCAGAAGCAGTGGAGGCAGGACCGAGTACGTGTTGTACCCATCATCCTGTCCGCTACTGGTCTGGTGCCTGACACATTGCACCACAGCCTCAACACGCTAGGACTTCATAAAAACACTTATGCACAACTCCAGAACGCTGTGGTACTCAACACAACACGCGTAGTTCGGAAATTTATGGACACAACCACATAACCCTAACTATTCTTCCAACCTTTCTTTTTGTTTTGTTTTATACACTTGGCAATACGTGCTTTGGTCCTTGACCCGCCATATTGTCTTAGCTGGGGAAACCCATGGTTTGAAACTTTTTCGAGATAATAATAATAATAATAATAATATTTTTTTTTATTTTTTTTTTTTAATAACGTACATAACGTAGATAAACTTAGTAAAGTCTCGTTAGGGAGGTGTCCCTATCAACGGGTTCTGATACTTACATAATTGTTTTTTTTTCTTCTTACAATACATATTTACATAGTATACATTTGAAAAATATATAATTTATAAGTCTACAAGATTGTAAAGAAAGAATAAAAAAAGTAAATAACAATAATTGAGTTTAGATGGGTTGAAATATACAAATAAATGATTAATTATTAGTATTGAAGGTATTCTTCGAATTAATTTAACATGCTTGAAATGTCTTGATACTTATATTAGTTTTATATAATAGTTAAGTTAAAGTTAAAGACTCGATCAGGCCCAGAGGATCGCACGAAGTCACAACCAGCAGGCTGAGGAGGCCGCTGGAGGATAGGCTCCAGTGTTTATATAATAGTACCATTTATAAAAGCATCTGAAATTTTTGTCTTTTGTTTTACTTTGGTGTTTTGTTTTTTTTTTTTTCTTTTCATTTCTCCATTTTGTAATTTAAACTAGGCCATCTCCCGTGTACAGATCGTTCGTTATAGATATTTGAAGAAGAAATTTATTTAGATGGACGTTGGTTGATATAGATATTAAATGAAGATCATAGCTTATATACGATACGCCTGGCGACGAATTGATTGTGACCATTCTTTCGAGTGAAGATAACCAAATTCTGATGACTGTGAATCTAGACAAATTTTCCTCTTTGGCGGAGACTTCAGACAAATTTTACCTGTAGTCAAGAATGGCCGAGATTACGACATTATTAACAGTTCTTTGAAAAGATCTCATCCTTTCTCTCGTTGTCCATTTCGATACTAATTGATTATCGATGATAAAACGATGGTTTATATGAGATAATCCAAGAATAATCGATTCCAATGAAAGGGGTTAAAGCAACATTTTGAAGTTTTGAAGACTCTTTTCAAGCCTTTCTTTTTCAAGCATAATAAAATTGGAATAAGTACAACAAAACAAAATAGTTGGAAGCTTAAACAAATTTCAAAAAACACATGAATCAATAAGTATAGTTGTTTTCACAAAAATATATTAATAAGGTACAATTCAATTATTAAAAGTAATAATAAGAAGAAAATAAAATTTAAGATAATCTAACAAAACTCGATTCCAAAGAAAGCAGTTAACGCAACATTTTGAAGTTCAATAATGCTCATTTTGAATTTGTCGACTTCCTCGTGACAATAAAAAATGAAAAGCCGTTTTCCATTGTTGCACTAACATTGGGGCACAACAACAACACAACAATTGCGGAGATATAAGTCAAAAAACAATACGAAAAGAGTTGTAGTCTCTATGGCCTAATGGATAACACATCCGACTTCGGATCAGAAGGTTGCAGGTTCAATTCCCGGCGCGGAAATTTCATTGTAAAAATTATTTCTATTTTCCATTCGCACAGAAAATTGCGCCTGTCAGACAGACAGACAGACAGAGAAATAAAAGATTTTAGTAATATAGATTCTTGCAAAGATAGAGATAAAGAGGAAAGAAATATAAATAAAATAATTAATAAGATATTTACTTTACTCTTTTTTTTTCTTTTTTTCAAGTATTTTTAATAAGCCATTTTTTAAGGTTTTTTTAATTATAATAATAATAATGATAATAATAATAATAAAAAAAAAATACCCTTTTATTTTATCTTTATTCACGTCTTCTCTTTGTTTCTTTATTTTCTTTTCATCGAGTCGTTTTAATAGAGAATCAAAGAAACGTAACAAGTCAATCAATAAAAACTAAGAAAATTATAGAATATTTTGATAACAAAATTTAGTAAAAATAATTTAGGAAATAAATATAATAATTCAACGAATTACAGTGATTATTATTATTGTATTGTTTTGTATTTATTATTGTTGTTGCTTTTCATTTTCAGTGAGTAAAGCTGAAGGATCAGAAATAATATTGATAATGTTAGAAAGTGTTCTATATAATTCTCTTCAATTAGTTGTCACTAAATCATTTCAAAATATATGGATTGTAATTACCTTCGAAAGAACTACACATTTTTTTTGTAATAATTTTTTAATCTGAAAACTTAATTACACTCTTAAGGGACCAAAAAAAATATTCTATGAAGGAAAAAATGCTTTTATAATAACGATAAGAGATATTCGTAAAATGATGGATTAAAATGAAGAAGATAATGAGTTATCAGATATCGCCATCGTGTCCAATTATCTTCTTTCACTGCACTTCCTGTGTCTCATTTCCACTGCTATAAATTCAGAATTCAATTGTCTTAATCTTGTAGATAGAAAGCTCTCGAATTTTTTTGTGAATTTTGAATTTTATTTTAAAAATCGATTGTTATTAACGAAACAGTTCAGTACAGTTCCTATTTTTCAGTTTAAGTAATGTTTACGAACTTGTAAATTTTGTGACTGTCGTATTGAGCTTTTATTTTACTTTTTTTTTTATTTTTAACGATCACTCTCGTTATGTCGACTTCCAGAGTCTCAAATTTAATTTATTTATTCTCGTTCATCTTCGAAGTACGTCTCTCGGAGCTATGGAGACGGTCTAATTTCTGTATTTGAAAAATTATTATGTATAGAGAGAAAGTAGGCCTATAATCTGAATGGGATTGGAAAAAAAAAATTAGAAACGAAAGAATGCATTTCTATCGATATCTAATTAGGCATACTAATCACCTTAATATGTGTGTGTTGTAATATGATTAAAATTAATGATCTTTAGATAACGTGATTATTTGCAGTTAACTTTTTTCTTTCTTTCTTTCTTTCTTTCTTTCTTTCTTTTTTTTTTTTTTTTTTTTTTAGAAAATTGAGAAATCTGTAAATAATGTTCATCGGAAGCGCAGTGGTGCCTCAAAAGGAAAAATGAACAATAAAAAACTCACTATTAATTATTAAATTAGTGAGAAAAATTAGTGAGAAAATTCATGTGCCAAGAGTGGACTGGCTTCAATGAATTTTTTTAAAGCATAAAAATTAAAACTAAGCATTTCAAGTACCGTATACGCTCCAATAAACGCCGAGGCTCTTATGTCGCCGGTCTGTAATAAGCGCCGGGCTGCAGAGGGGACACGGCCAAATAATAGCCGGTCTCTAACAGTAGCCACGTCTTTGATATTTGCCTACCGGTACTAGTGTAAACGTCCGTATCTTTATAGTCGTGCGTAATACCGTACGGTACATTGCCTTACAAAATGCCGCCGAAACGGTCATTTGACATTGCCTTTAAGATTCGCGCGGTGGAATACGCCAAAGAAACTTCCGGTGAGGCGGCCGCCCGTCATTGCGGATTCGGACGACGATTAGCAGCAAAAGGTACAGAAAGACATTGCCATTTATCTTTAACAGTCTTATGTAGCATGTGAAATATTACGTAGCTGTTTGTAATACTAGCCGGTATTTATGTGTAAAAATATTGCGTTCTGAAGGTTTTTGTTAATAATGGCCGGCCTCTAATAGCAGCCGGTCTGTATTAAGCGCCGGGAGCCGAGGCTAGTTTCCAAATAAACGCCGGGGGCTTCTATTGGAGCATATACGGGTATTAATAAACAATAATGGATGAGACCAAATTGTTGTCTTTAAAGTATTTGTTAGGGAGGTATTGTAATTTAAAGATAAACAAAAACTTTTCAGTTTGTGTATTTTTACGAAACAAAAAGAAACAAACAAATATAAGAAAAAAAAGTAAGAAAAAAATGTAAAAAACAAAAAAAGAAAAAAAATCACGATATTGTAAGGAAAATTATAATCTGCTTGTATTGTTTCATTTGATTTTATTGCAATTATAAATTAGCTTCAAAAATAAAGAAGCTCTTTTCAATTGAAGTTAAAGATTTGTTACAGCAGGAAATTTTCATCTTTCAAGTAAATGAACTAACTATTATTTATTATAAATATTTATAATGTTTTATTTCATTATTTATTTTTCTTCTGTTTTATCGAGGACAGTGTCGCAATAACATAATGGGAAACATTTGTCAGAGATTTTTTTTTATTGTTACAGGCTTTGGGTTTACTATATCTTTTGGGACCCAATACGAAATTTTGTCAGTGACAATATCTTCGTGTTTACAATAATTTTTGCAAAGCTGTATAAAAATATCTTCATATTGACGGTCTTTGCTTCAAAATACAATTTGTCTCTGAAATGTTGAATAAAAAACTCAGAAATTAGTTTAGCCATTAATCCAAGTTAGATTCAGAGTGACTCTCGGAAATATCTTCGGAAACAGAAAGAATAATCTGTATTCTTTTCTTAAAAACCAACATTACCAAAATTCTAATTCCGTTTTAAAGAAGGTCCAAATGACATTGTTAGATCCGAATGTTATCATAACTATAAGCAGGAGAATAATATTCACATTCCCTGTTACCATGCTTTAGTAAATTTATATTAAAGGGTCCGGAAGCTCAAGTGAGGGCTGAAGAACCCGTTGGATATTCGGGGACTTTTCCCTCGGTTCTATCTCCACCAGACGGGACCTAAGATACACCCAGCTTGTATCAAATGGATGTACCGTGCTAATCACATGACGTTAACTAATTCTTACCTCTCCCCACGTACTCCCAGGAACTTAAACAGGAACTGCATTCCTAACTTAATAATGTTCTGAGCAAAGTTAATTTAAGAAAAGATTAAGATGTTAAATTATATTCTAAAATTATTAAAGATATTAAAAAAAAAAGAAAAAAGCAACACTGGTAAATTAATTTCAAACACTCTTTCACAAGATTCTGCAGGCGATCGGTGAGGTCATCAAAGAGACGGATTGAGAGGGTGTCGTGCAATTTAATCTGGAAAAAATATAAATTTTAATTTTCTCATTCAGGTTTAAAAAAAACAAACAAACAAACAACAATTCTTAAACTTTAATATGAATAGATATTATTATTATTTGCTGAATAATTTTTAATCCTAAGCTCTTCTATATTAGATAAAAAACAGCAACAGCTAAAGCTCGTAGCTGATCTTTAAACAAAGCAAGGGTGGAGGTGTTGATTGAAAAGAATATTGCATAGGACAAAGACACACAAACAATAATTTACTGATTTGCATTTGTTTACAATCAATTTTCTTGATCTATGTAATCAACTAGATTCTTATATATCTGATATAACATTTACAATAACCTGCATGATACCTCTATCTGATTATTTAACATTCAATGCTTACAATTGCAAAATCTTCATATCTTATTTATACATTGATATTATCTTAAATTGTGTTCAGAAACAATTACCAAAAAACTTCCTATTTAATTATTAGTCCTGTTAGCTTTTCACCCTATGTGAAAAATTATCATATTCTCCCTAACTTTTAAGACAAAGTTAATTTGCTCTTAAATTCTCCAAGTATGACTTGGAATGTTCTAGTAATATCACAATTTACTGTTATCTTTAGTTATTAAAGAATCAACTAATAATGGCTAAACCACTAGCGTGATAATATGCTACGCTACTTTCGATTAATCACCTTATGTGAATTAATAATATTTACAAACTTGATTTCACGTTCAATGTTCTGATTTATCTAAGATGCATTCTTCTAGAATAATATATTCTCTTCAGGTATTGGCCCTCGATGTAACTAGGTTGAATCTCTGCAACAAAGTTTATCAAAAGTCTTACTTACGAAAAGGAACTTGATCTTCCTTAATAGCTACCGCCATATACCTATTGCATCGTTATTCGGGAACTGGAATCATATAAACATCCAAAGTGCATTACAATTTTTTAAGGCATCGTCGAATCCAAAATGTCCGACATCGTTCTAGTCTTCGAACGCTGGTTCAAAATGGCCGTTGGATTTTCCGAGGATTCTTCTCCTGTAAAAGCTCAGAAAGAAAATAAGATAACATCTATCCTTCAATGTTAAATTCCTCTAAATTCTCATATTATATAAAAAAACCTTTTATCGAATCAAACTTGCATAATACGAATAATCTCGGATTGCTTTTATAGCATCATCTAGATCCATGAGTCACGGCATTTTCCTTCAATTCGCCTTCTCACGCCATGTTCTCGGCATCAACTGTTCTGCATCGACAACCGTCCGAACATCACGGCTTTCACCTCGTGATTCCTCATTGTTGAACAATAGTTCCCACTTAACATCACATAGCATTATTCTAATATTTCTCGAGCCATTATTATAATCGTTAGTTTTCAACTTGACTTCCTGCTTATTCTTTGTGTTAAACAAAACAAAAATATTTTTTAAGAACAACTTCTATTGAAACACATAATCATAAGGGAAATGATTATTTACATACAAACATAATCACATTAGCATTTAAGTTAATAGCTGAATTTGAATATTTATTTGCTCATTTTCTTGTTACCAATTTTATAAGAATTCAGGTGCACAAACAAGACAAAGTCAAAGTAGCACAGGATGACTAACACTCAATTTCAAATTTCATTTTTGAAAAAGTTCAGATCTATGTTTTGAAAAGCTTTATTATCTAATTATTTGAATATTGAAATATCCTTATTTCCGACGGGTAGTATTGTGTGATCAGCCAAAAATTCGTACGATCACACAATATACAATGTTCAATGTATGCTAAGAAAAAAAAAGTAAATAATTAATTAATAAATGAGTAAATTATTTATTTTAAATTTGTATTTCTGTAGAACTAAAGTAATGTATGTGTTGTGAAAGAAGAGTAGGGAAGGTATTGGGCCTCAAGAAAGATCTAATGGGCTTATGATGCTACTAGGAAAGACCAATGTAGCTTCCCTTTACGATACAATATCCTCTCAGTCCGTCATTGTTGTGTATCCGGAGCGTATTTAAGCAATCTCAATTGTTTGATTTTCGAAAATATCGAAGTGATGAAACTTTTTCTTCTTTCTTCGAATTTGGCCATCTGAGGACCACGTGAAATAGCCCATGAAGCTCAACGTTTCTTATTTCTCTCGCTCCAGTATCTTTTCATTCTTTCACAGTGTTCTTTCCTTCTCTCATCAGTCCATAAAGCTCCCGTTTTTCTCCTTTCTCTTTCCCGGAACCCCTTAAAGTCTTTGATCTTTTTTCTAAATTTGCCCCTATCCACAATATCTTTCTCCGTCAAACCAATCTCCTCCAGGTCCACTCTAATCTCCTTAATCCAAGTAAGCTGTGTCTTGGGGTTCCTGTCGAAATAATCAAATATTCGTCTGGTCAGTCTTCCCTTCTCCATTCTTTTGAGATGCCCATAGAAGGTTAGTCTTCTTTTCCGCATAGTGTCCGTGATTTTTTCTATTTCTTTATATATCTCTTTATTAGTTCTTAATTTCCATTTATTGTTTTCATATCTCGGCCCTAATATCTTTCGAATGATGAAACTTTTATTACTAAATGGAACAAAGTTTAATATCCATAAACGATATTTCATCAACAAAGTCGATATTCTTAAGGAAAAAAACAAACTCATTGATAATTAAAAACTTGAAACAGAACCATTTGCTCCCTTTCTGGGTTTTTTTGTTTTATTATAAGTAACTGATTTTAAAAAAGAAAATTCAAAATTTCGCCCTTAAGGAATAAATACCAAAGAACCCGTTAGCAATCGTCGCTTCGCTTCAATTTGGAAGCAAAAGACGATCTTAGTTTTAGTAAAATGAAAAACTAAGCAGGGATTGAATGTTTTCTCCTTTAACTCCTTTTAGTGAATTTGACAAGATTTTGAATTAGTAAAAAAACCATTTAACTTATTTAGGTTTTTTTTTTCCTTGATTTGACATTTTGGATTTTATATCCTTTTCTTCTAATATCTAACGACATCTATTTTTATATTAAGAGAAATTAGACTAAGGAAAGCATGTAGTTGGAATAGCTTTATGAAGTTCTGAATAAATTCCATTAAAGACTTTAAATCTATCTTTCTTGAGCATGTCAAATTTAACGAAATTATTAAAAAAATAAATAAAGGAATAAATAAAAAGTAAAAAAACGAAAGAAAAAAATCAGAGACTAAAAAAGAAAAGAAAAGAAGAAAAACGTCTAAAGTTGATGGTCAATAATGTCAACCACCCACTCCTGATCTCTCGAGAGCATCCGTCAGAACATAAGAGATGATCGATTACTCGCTCCGAGACCAAGTACGCGGCTCCCCCACACTCCTGGACGAAGCAACCGACTTCGCACGACGGGACTACAGGTGGATGGAGACGTCGTGCTTGAGTAGCGAGAGGTCACGAAAGGTCCACGAGTAGCAAAGGACGCGAGGCACCGGGAACAATGGTGCCATCACTCGTCAGCTCATCGACCGGTCGGCGTCAGCAACCCTGGCGCATTCGCCTACTAACGATAGCGTTGTAACATCAAGCCAAGCAACCGGCGAGTGGATAGGCAGAGACGGCATCACACAGCGCCAACACAAAAAGAGACACTTCGGACTCGGACCTTTAATAAAAAGGGCGGCCGGGGCTGCGTTCACCTGTCTGATGCAAATGACTTCAACTCATATCTCCAGAGTGATATATTTTCTGTAAGTAGGAGAGGCGATTTAAAACTAATAAGCACATCACAGATTTTGACAATTATTATTATTATTATTTTCTTTTTGGTAAAACTTAAGGAAAAAAGAAAGTGTGATCTCTTTCTTTGAGGGTGAATTTTGTTGAATCTCTATTCTTTAATTACTCCCTAGAAAATTGATTTGAACACATCCAGTGAAATTCGGATTCGGTTTCGTATACTACAATCAATACACCCACAGCATCACGATGGAAAATATTATAATCTTGCACCAGTAGCTGTGTATTCAGAGGCTGCTTGATTAATCTGTTTGGCTGAAAAAGCATTGGAAAACTTCTCGCCCGACTGGACCTTTTGTTTCGGGAAAGCATCGGCTGCACAGGGAGTCCTCGTCGGTCGACTGGTAGCAGGATTCCCGGCGCTTGTTCACGTCGCCCCGGGCAGAGTAAAGTTGGGCAGACGCCGACCAACGGTCGACCTCAGTTCTCTGTCTCTTCTAGTTGTTTGTGGCAGGATTCCTGACGACAAAAACATACGCCAATTTTTTTTTTTCGGTGCCAATGCAGACATATGGTCATCGTACTGAGATGATGACTGATTACAACTACTCTCTCCTGTACGAATTAAAGAGGCTCAATTCTCTTATCAAAGGAGAGATCCTCAATTCGTGTATCTATATGTGTTTCACATTTCGACATCGTTTACGATTAGTGTGCCAAGTTTTGTGAATGTGTATTGCTTCTTGGATTTTTTATTACCACTTTCGTGAGGAAGCTCGGTGGAGCCGTTTGTGCCTCCGTACCTCACTCAGGAAGTCCTCCCCCGCAGATGTGGGGGCTCCGTCACGGAAAAACACTTAATTACCGGTAGCCTACACATTGGGGCGTGAGATAGCATGACAAACGATCGGAGTGCTACAAGGATCGAGCGGCAGGCACAGCGCACGTGCGCTTACTGGAGCACGTGAACAGATTTAAATGACCGGCTCCCGAGAGAGAGATAAGTGTTGTCCGAAGTTTGATCAAAATTGTTCTTCGCATTTTATACGGATAGTGCAAGCTTCTTCGTGTGCATGTTACCACAGTTCAGCTTTGGATTTTCTGAACATGGCTCAACAGCTGACCGGAATTGGATAATACGTTATTATTTAAGCATTGAGATAATATTTCCAGTAGCTGCTTGCTTCTAACAATTGGATATTCCCTTAAGGATAACGAATATTTGCTAAGAGAACCGCACCTTCAATATGGGGGCGGCCAACGGAAGGATTCAAGAGCCAGATAGTAAGTACCTTTTATATCATTTATCTTCTTTAATCATTAAATTTAAGAGAATAGATAAGAAAAGAATGGAAATCCGAGCTCCATTCCATTGAAGAATATATATTTAATAGAATACTCTTCCAGTCTTTCAGTAAAACAGTTGTGTATTTAGTTATTCTTCGTAAGAGATTTACTAGAAGTGCATTAAGATGAAAAAAAAATATACAGTACTTTCAAAAATTCGTAAAAACGGCAGAAGCATAAATAAATATTATAAAATAGGTTAATTGATGTACATAGAACGCTTTTACGTACATAGAACGCTTGTAAAATTACCGGTATAATTGTTCTAAATCCCTCTAGAGATATTTATAGAATTCATAACATTCTATGTAAACAAACTGCCATTAGATGCTATTGCTTTTTTACTTAATTTTAATTAAGTTTTCATGAATCGGCGTATCCAAAACTAAAGATAAAATATAAAAATTTCATGGACACTCGAATTATTTTAAATTAAAGATAGAAGATATAAAATGTAGTCTGTGATTCGATTTTTTTTTTCCCTATCTCTGAAGCTGTTACCAGTTAAGACTATAGAATGCATTGATATATCGACTTCAATGACTTATTACAGCATTCCGTGGAAGTCAGTGTCAATAAGGTTAATTATTTTGACGTACAATTATTAAAACCTGCACTAATTTCCATAAAAAAAAGTGATAACGAAAAAGGAAAATAGAAATGCAATTAAAACGGCTTTATTTTAAAACTATAGCCCATTGAGTTTTTATTTTTTTTTTTAAATCTTTCGAATATTAATATTAAAAAAAAAAATATTTAACACAAAAAAAATCTTTATTGACATAAATTTTTGTGTATGGAATTCAGTAAGTAAGATAATAAATATTATTGTTTTAAAAATATTTTCACAGGGTAAAGGAATTACCTTATTACCATTCTTCTTTTTTTTCAAGGGATAGGCTATTCAGTATTCAATCGATTTTCCAAAACTGCTGCAATTGCTTTCACAAAAATCGATTTATATAAATTCAGTGCGGGATATCATACTTCACAGAATTGCTGTAGAAGATTCTGAAGATTTAAAGCAAAAAACAACAAACAAACAAACTCCTCCGTTTTCTTCTTTTTTTTTTTGGCTGTATAAGAGGTACAGAATCTCATTACAGTATGTGGGGTTGTGTGCCTTGCCAATGGAATTACTTTTGAACAGTAATAAAATACAATTGGGGCTGTAAAAATCCACTCTGTGCCTTATATTGCAAATTTTCCAAAATTATTTCAATAAGCAAATTATTCTACTTGTAGGAAAAGAAGACGAGGTAATTTTTGAAAGAAACTACAGTCTAATTTTAAATTGTTCATTTTTATTTTCACATGGTCCAAGTTTTTATAAGATTTTTATTTTATCTTTGACGCACTGCAGGCATATTATCTAAATCTCACCCAAACATTTCATGTAAAATTAGTTTCCAAGACTCACATGCTCATAACGCTTTCAGTGTTAAAAAGATATGAGATCTCATGTACAGCCAAGCCCCTAACTCTACAAGGCCTAACTCTACAACCCTAACTCTAAAAACCCTATATCTTGGTCAAAAAGTACGGCTTGGCCGTTTCGTGGCTGTCGCACAGACAATCCCATGGTGTTATGTAAAGGATATGGGATTTTATAGTAGAGTTTTAATAGTAGGGTTTTTAGAGTTAGGCCTTGTAGAGTGAGAGAGGCTTGGCTCTACATGAGATCTGATAACTTTTTAACAGTGAAAGCGTTATGAGCATCTTGGCAACGTATTTTACATGAAATGTTTTGGGTGGGATGAAATAGTTCCATGAAACGGCCAAGCCATACTTTTTGACCAAGATATAGGGTTTTTAGAGTTAGAGCTTGTAGAGTTAGGCCTTGTAGAGTTAGGGGCTTGGCTCTACATGAGATCCCATATCTTTTTAACACTGAAAGCGCAAAGAGCATGTGAGTCTTGGCAACTTATTTTACATGAAATGTTTTGGATGGGATTTCATTTCTTTTTGTAAGATGAGATCTGATAACTTTTTAACAGTGAAAGTGTTATGAGCATTGCTCATAATGGCATGAGTGTCTTCGCAACTTATGTTACATGAAATGTTTTGGGTGGGATATACCTATCAGAAACTGTTATACAATAAAGAACCGGAACCCTCTTTATAGGGGTTGGAGGGTGAAAGTTACAGATTTCTTATTTTGTTTGTTGTTTGTGTGTTAAACCTAGCCTGCATATCAAATTTCAGCTTTCTAGGACTTCAGGAAGTAACCTAGAGGTTTTGATGATCATGAGTCAGTCAGTCAGTCAGTAATAAAATCTAAAGTTTAAAAGCTAGATAAATGAAACTTAGCGTATTTCATTAGTATGGTAACTGCATCTTATCCTGAAAATTTGAGCTCTGTAGTATTATCCAGGCCGAAGCTATGAGGGTTCGATAATACATAACCAGACCCCCCCCCCCCTTTATGAGGGGTTGCAGGGTGAAAGTTACGGATTTCTTAATTTTGTTGTTGTTTTTATGCTAATCCTAGTCTGCATACCAAATTTCAGCTTTCTAGGACTTCAGGAAGTACCCTAGAGGTTTTGATGATCATGAGTCAGTGAGTGAGTGAATCAGTGACGGAATCGACGTATTTTAGGTATTAATAAAATCCAAAGTATAAAAGCTAGATAAATGAAACGTTGCGTATTTCATTAGTCTGCTAACTGCATCTTATCCTGAAAATTTGAGCTCTCTAGTATTATCCAGGCCGAAGTACGACGAAACGCTTCCAGAAGAGGTACGTAGTGCCCTTCCTGGCTTCGGCTCGTCTTGGCGGGGGCACTGCCGGGCCCCCAGATAATGGTCATTTTAACTTTTTATATTTTGTTATAGTCCAAAGAAGATGCAGTGATAGGTATTACATTTTTGTAGATAAGAATATAAAGAAAACAAATTAAATACTTCTCCCTTCCAATCCCTTTTAGGTGCCAAGGGATTTAGATGTTACTGCCTATTTTTCATTAAGTGTTCATTGATGACGATTAGATCCCCTTTATATATATATATATCATTTTGTCCGATACCTATTTTTAAGAACCAAATAAATGATTAAAGAAAAGAATGAAGATCGATTTCATTAACATTAAAAGCTTTTAAAATTTAGAAAAACTTAAACAAGTTGAGGATAGTATTGTAATCTTCTTTATCCGTCGTTTCATAAGATGATTAAAATTAAAACAGTCATCATTCTTTGATAACCAAATTAAAATTTATTATTGAATAGTACTTTACCCTGATTGAAGATTCTAGAAGTTATACAAGAAACTTAAGCCTATTTAATGAAATTATATAAGATCATATATATTTGTCATTCATCTATAGATACCATAATAGAATATATTTGAGTTAGGGTTTTAATAACCCATTAACTCATTGCTTAGTAATCGGTACTTTCTTTCTTTTTTATTAATTTTTGTCAATTTAAGAGAAAGAGAGAATTTTGATTTAACTAAACTGCTTTAATTTAGTTATTTATTTTGTATGTTTGTTTGTGTGCCTAATTGGAAGATATTGCTTTATTAACTTCGTTCGTTATCAAATGTTTTTCTGTTCCAAATGCATTAAACAAATTTTCAAATAAAAAATGAAAACACTTTGTTATCACATGAGATTCTGGAATTATCTGACCAATTTATTTTAATGAGATACTTGGAGTAATTAAAAGCATTACAGAATCATCACTGGAGGATAAAATTTCTGTTAGTCTACTATTGATTGTTTCACTTCAGTTTGCAGACGAGTTACTTAAATGGCGCCCCATATCCTTCCGCCTCCTAATTTTAAGTGATTTAAAATTTTCTTATCTTTGATTGGCGGAAAACAAAATTAATTCGTATCGTTATTAAAAGCAAAGAGAATGAGATTCTATTCAATGATTGACAAAACATTCAGAAAACAAATCCACAGTTTATTATTACAGTTATTATAAGCTTTTAAATTGGGACTACTTCTTTTGTGGCAATACACAATAGTAATTCTTGAAAGTTCTTCTCAAAACGAAAAATAGTTAAGAGATACAAGATAATAATAAAATTATTATTATATAAATTTTGAGTTACATAAATTTTCTGAATACATCGAAATAATAAATGATAATAGTTCTCCTGATTTTAAATTCGAATTGTTTCTCCAACAAAAAATATATTTCTGAGAAATATAGTAATAACTTCTCGGAATACAATTTCAGTAAACAGAAAAGAAAACAATTAATCTGAATTTAAAATATTGAAGATTTAAAAATAAATCAAAACAACAACAAACATTTAAATATTTATTAAATCCGATTTTTAATTTTTACAATGGAAAAAATATTATAATATTTTTCATATAATGATTTAGCTTCAGCAATTTTAGTGAAAAGTTTCAATTTAAGCTATTACAGATGGATAGGTTCTTAATGTTAAGTTATAATTTCTTTCATTCTTGTAAGGACATTAACACTGAGTAAATGAACTTTTGTTAATATAACAAATAACCCATAAAAAAGGAACTTTTTCTTATTTATTTCTTTGTGAAGTTAATATTTTAAATAGTAAATAGATTTACTTTTTATTTTATTTCAAATTTTGAAATATTTCGTATCAGTATCTCCGTGCAAAGGGAGTATGAGACAATTGCATGAAATCTAATTCTAGTCAACGACGAATTAATAATACAACAATTTTCGTTTTTGAACTGGTATATCTGGGGGCACGGCAGTGCCCCCGCCAAGACGAGCCGAAGGCAGGAAGGGCACTACGTACCTTTTCTGGAAACGTTTCGTCGTATTTTCGAACCTTCATAGCTTCGGCCTGAATAATACTAGAGAGCTAAAATTTTCAGGATAAGATGCAGTTAGCAGACTAATGAAGTACACTAAGTTTCATTTATTTAGCTTTTATACTTTGGATTTTATTAATATCTAAAATACGTCGATTCCGTCACTGATTGACTGACTGACTCATGATCATCAAAACCTCTAGGGTACTTCCTGAAGTCCTAGAAAGCTGAAATTTGGTATGCAGACTAGGATTAGCACACAAACAACAAAAAAATTAAGAAATCCGTAACTTTCACCCTGCAAACCCTCATAAAGGGGGGGGGGGTCTGGTTATGTATTATCGAACCCTCCCTCATAGCTTCGGCCTGGATAATTTTCAGGCTCAAGCTCAAATTTTCAGGATAAGATGTAGTTAGCAGACTAATGAAATACGCTAAGTTTCATTTATTTACCTTTTATACTTTGGATTTTATTAATACCTAAAATACGTCGATTCGGTCACTCACTCACTCACTCACTCACTGACTGACTCATGATCATCAAAACCTCTAGGGTACTTCCTGAAATCCTAGAAAGCTGAAATTTGGTATGCAGGCTAGGATTAGCACACAAACAACAAAAAAATTAAGAAATCCGTAACTTTCACCCTGCAACCCCTCATAAAGGGGGGGTGGGGTCTGGTTATGTATTATCGAACCCTCATAGCTTCGGCCTGGTTAATACTAGAGAGCTCAAATTTTCAGGATAAGATGCAGTTACCATACTAATGAAATACGCAAGTTTCATTTATCTAGCTTTTAAACTTTGGATTTTATTAAGATCTGAAATACTCATTCACTGACTCATGATCATCAAAACCTCTAGGGTACTTCCTGAAGTCCTAGACAGCTGAAATTTGATATGCAGGCTAGGGTTAAAATTTACAATCGGGTACCGCGGTGTTTTGTTTTCCTCCGAAGACAAGATGGCTGAAAGGGAACTACTTTTCAGAACCGGAACAGGAAATTGACGTCATTTTTTTCAAGAAATGGTGGAAATTTGGGAATCGATTAAATTTAGGTCAATAAGGTCTTGCTAAAAGGGGCATCCCTGCAGAATAATAAATTAGAATGGAGTAAATTTGACGTCATGAAGTAAAGTCTGAAAATAAGAATGAGGGTTTACCTTGTAACGTATTACGCCTATTTTCAAAGAGGTTAAACATCACCCTGACATCAGTAAACGCTGGCGGTTACTTGGTGAGGATACAGTTTCTGATAGTATATGATGTGAAGGAAGGACATCCGGAAAATTCAGGTCCACTGCATGTATTTTACAGTCGTATGTTGGCCCACGTAAAGATCGGTAGGCCTAAATGACGATGAAATTCTCAAGCCTAAATGTTAGCATCACATGCAGTAGAACATATCGTAATTCCTTCAGAACAACAATGTTTAAAATGCAACTTAGCATTAAGGATGACAGGTTGGAATCTGCCTTCCTGTGTAGTGCTGTGAAATTGCTCTGTCATTTCCAAAAAATAAAGAAATTGAAAGGAATCACTTGACAGCATGCTGTCTGCCGCCATTTTAAATTTCAAAACGGAACAAGTGATCCACGATCACATGATCTGAATCACTACGCTGAAGACTTCACCAGAAGCAGTAAATCGGCCTTATGCAGTGAATGGCAAGATCGCTTCTGATTGGCTAGTACCCGCTTGTAAATTTAAACCGCAGGCTAGAATTAGCACACAAACAACAACAAAATTAAGAAATCCGTAATTTTCACCCTCCAACCCCTCATAAAGGGGGGGGGGCGGTTATGTATTATCGAACCCTCATAACTTCGGCCTGGATAATACTAGAGAGCTCAAATTTTCAGGATAAGATGCAGTTACCATACTAATGAAATACGCTACTTTTCATTTATCTAGCTTTTAAACTTTGGATTTTATTAATATCTAAAATATGTCGATTTCGTTCATGATTCACTGATTGACTGACTGACTCATGATCATCAAAACCTCAGGGTATTTCCTGAAGTCCTAGAAAGCTGAAATTTGGTATGCAGGCTAGGTTTAACACACAAACAACAAACAAATTAAGAAATCTGTAACTTTCACCCTCCAACCCCTCATAAAGGAGGTTCCGTTTCTTTATTACATAACAATTTCTGATAGGTATATCCCCCCCAAAACATTTCATGTAAAATAAGTTGCGAAGACTCCGATGCTCATAACACTTTCACTGTTAAAAAGTTATCAGATCTCACCTTACAAAAAGAAATGAAATCTCATCCAAAACATTTCATGTAAAATAAGTTCCCAAGACTCATATGCTCTTAACGCTTTCAGTGTTAAAAAGATATGAGATCTCATGTAGAGCCAAGCCCCTAACTCTACAAGGCCTAACTCTACAAGCCCTAACTCTAAAAACCCTATATCTTGGTCAAAAATTATGGCTTGGCCGTTTCAAGGAACTATTTCATCCCATCCAGAACATTTCATGTAAAATACATTGCCAAGATGCTCATAACGCTTTCACTCTTAAAAAGTTATCATATCTGATGTATAGCCAAGCCCTTCTCTCTACAAGGATTAATTTCAAAAACCCTACTACCTTGGTCAAAAATATGCATCCTTTACATAACTCCATGGGATTGTCTGTGCGACAGCCACGAAACGGCCAAGCCATACTTTTTGACCAAGATATAGGGTTTTTAGAGTTAGGCCTTGTAGAGTTAGGGACTTGGCTCTACATGAGATCTCATATCTTTTTAACACTGAAAGCGTTAAGAGCATGTGAGTCTTGGCAACTTATTTTACATGAAATGTTTTGGATGGGATATATTCTTCCACATCAAATATAGTTTATCCACAAAGATTAAAATGATGATTTACCATGCATTCTTCGACTCATTAATTAATTATGCACCTCATGTTTGGGCTAATACAACAGATACTGAATTAAAAAATATACATACACTACAAAATAAAATAATCAAATTAGTTTTTTCTAAAAGAATTAGTAAGAATAAAGAAACTAGAAAAGAACTAATGTTGAAATATGGAATCTTATCGCCAAAAAAAAAGGGTCTATATAATTTATTAATAAAACACTATCCAGAAATCAAAACTGCAATAACTGCTGAAGGAAAAAATTATAATCTCAGAAATAAAAATAAAATCAAATTAGACTATCCACACATTTTCAATAGCTATGGGAAAAGAAATGCTTATTATCTAATAGAAGAAATTTGTAATAGTATACCTGATTGTAAACTTTTAAAAGACAAAAGAATTTCTGAAATAAAAAAAATTGTAAAAAAATGGCTTATTATAAATATTGAAAATAGATAATTCAAAAATTCCTAATATAGTCAACTCCTTTGAAGTTCTTAAAACCATAATCTTGATTTCAATTGATCTTCTTTGCAACTCACTTGCATATGTGAAGAGATTAATTGTGTATATAGTACTTGTGTAGAGAGTAACATAGTATAGTACTTGTGTTTATAGTAATATAGTATAGTACTTGTGTATGTGATTATATGTATATGTACTACTTGTATATACTGATATGCTTTTATACATACATCATTATATAATCTTATAAATTATGTATCACATTATCTCAAAAATTGTCATATGTATTACTGTGTATGTATATGTATATATGTGTATGTGTTTGTACATATGGGTGTATATGTATATATATATATATATGGTTGTGTATGTATGCATTTGTATGTATTCATGTATGTATGTGTGTGCATGTGTATATATACATATATATATATATATACGGTATATATATTTACGGTATTTACTGTTTTTAAACATTAATCATAGATTTTTATTAATGTATAACTTCCAAAAACTTAACAACCTTGTATACTTTTTATGTCAACTTCCCTTAATCAAGAAAAAAAAAAATAATCCTAAGTTATTAATTAATATACTGTACAATCGGCAATTTTAGTCTTTTTACTTTTCTTAAAAATGTATAATATGTAACTAATAACTCAAATATATCAATATGAATGTACTCAATTGATAGGAAGCACTACAGATGCTTCCCAACAGGACTATGATAAAATGTAACGGAAATAAAATGAATGAATGAATGAATGAATGAATTAACATAAAATGAATTTCATGCTCTTTAAAATACTTTGAACTAAACTGCAACAGAAGTATTCATTTTTTTTTATCTTGTGATAATATTCTAGGCTGTTTTTCTTCTTCTTCTGTCCTAATTTCTTTTTTCCTTCCAGCGAACAACTGTTCAACAACATTCAATTGTGATATCTTCAATTATCATCTGATCGCGTGTGTCAACACTGACTTGTCCATTTACTTAGTCTTTCGTTTCACAATTCCATTTCATGCTTTTAGAGGACACTTTTTCCTTCTTCGTCCTTTTCTTTTAGTTAGGTTTTTCGATATATATATTTATAAATAAAATCAATGTTGTTTGCAAGTTGTATTTCTAGGACATATTTAGTATTTACTTGGAGAATGATAGGGTAATTATTGGATTTGTCTATAAAGCACAATTAATAATGGTAAAATGTTTTGCAAGAACACTGTAATAAGAAACTAATAATCCATTTTTGAAAACGAAACATTCTTTTATAGCGTGTTAAGCCTGGATCATCCAGATATTGTAATGAGCACGACTTATAATTATTTTTTTTTTACCTAGTTATAATTATCACCAATAACTTGATTTCAAATTTTTTTTTAACAAACTTAAAATATAAGAAAATATTAAAAAAAAAAAAAAAAAAAAAAAAAAAACTGAAGGGAAAAAAATATTCTGTTACATTATTACGTCTCGGCTTCGATCACCTTTTTAAGATTTCCTTTCGAATTTTTTAAATGTACTAATTCCAAGTTGCGCCTGAATGAATTGGCTGGATATAAGTGATCTAATAAATCCAATAAAATAAAATAAAAAAAAAATTAAAACAAGTTGTTTTTTTTTCTTCTTATCTTATCAAAATGAAATTATTAATATGGAAAATTTGGAATATTGAAAGAAAATTAGTGTTTCTAATATATCAGGGTCTAAGAAACAGAGTAAGAAGCAAAACTTAATATAGCACTAAAAATAGATTTCAGATTGTAATTGCATTAAGAGAAAAATGTTGAATGAAAAAAAATACGAAATCATCCTCAATAGAAAAATAAGGTTTCGGATATAATTTTGCCTCGTTATAATTATTTTATTTTATTTACTTTTTTTCTATTTGATGTAATTTTTTTTGTTAGCCTTAGAAGATTGCTGTGAAAAAAAATAAATTATTTAATTTATTAAGTTGGAATTAATCCGATTTAAGATCTTAATCTTGCATTAACACTTGAATAACATAAATTAAACATTTTTTAAAAGTTAATTTTGATTTTGGAAAACCTCTTTTTCATCCTTACGTAAGTTTTTGTAACTTTTCTTAAAAAAAAAGAAAAAAAGAAATTAATTTATTTCTTTCAAAAAATAGTTCAAAAGATTTCCATATTTTTTTTTTCTTACTAAGTAATACAATACGATTTTTAGGGTTTTCTTTGATAGCATTATTCCTTTTTTTTCATTTGATCATTCTCAAGATGTCCAAATTCAGTTTTTGAGGGAATGGTCATATTTATTTTTGTTCTTTTTTTTTAACTTTTAAAAAAAGTAGTAGAACCGGCGAAATAGATTGTCATTTTCCGGCGATATAGATCGTCATTTGCATATCATTAGCGTAATGGTATAATTAAAAAATTTTTGCATATTTTTTTGCATATCTTAGGTTAAGTGACTGAAGGTTTTTTTCCGTAGCCAAAGGGTTAATTTGTTTCGTAATCAAAGGATAAAATGATGATATTAATTAATATAATTAATAATAATTAATTTGCATATTATTAGTGCCCAAAGGGTTAAATAATTGATTGATAAGTCAAATTTCGAGATTTTTTTTGGAGAATTGAATGGTAATATTTTTAATGAATTAATTTCATTATTAATCGTAATCAAAGGGTTATTTTGGCACCCAAAGGGTATTTTTTAGAATAAAGGTTAGGTGATTGAGGGATTTTCTGGTCAGGTGACCAAACAATAGAATATCATTAGCATATCTCATTTGCATAATTAAAAAAAAATTATATCACTTTTACATAAAGGTCAGGTGACTGAAGGTTTTTTCCGTAACCAAAGGGATAAAGGATGATTGATATTAATTAATATAATTATTAATATTTAATTTGCATTTTATTAATACCCCTAAAGGTTAAATAATTGTGTAATACCTCAAATTTCTTGATTTTTTGTAGAGAATTGAATGGTATCATTTTTAATTCTTCCTAAGGTTACTGTTAAGATATAAAGGATTAAGTGTCTTTAATGTTGATATTTTTTAATTCAATAAGGAAGTGACGTTTCAGAGTAAATATTTCATGTTGGAACTTGTGTGATGACGTTTTTTTTCTAACATGTACGAACATGATTTGAAAGAAGTACACACAGACACAAGAATTATCTTTTTAAGATTTTTATTACATTATAGAGAAAAAAGAGGTTACATGAATAGTTTCTTAAATATTAATAATGAATCATCTTCTTCTTTTTCTTTGGTAGGCAGCAGGGTACAGCAAATCTGGTTCGGCAAGCACTGTTCGTCATTGTTCCAAAAACGAATGTTGGTTCTTGTCCTAACTAACTCGTCTTTGAAATGTTTTCGCACTAGTCTGCAAACTGTCAGGTCGTTTAAGTCTTTCTTTTTTCCAAACAGTTTCAGAAATTCGTGTAGAGAATAATTACAACTTTTGTAGTAGAGATATAAAACACAATATTGTCCACACACTGTTGAATAGGGTCCTTGTAGAGTTTTGTTGTTTTCGACATGGCGATAG
>JAFIDM010054485.1:0-30751 GCA_023159025.1 Thereuonema tuberculata | reverse complement strand
ACCTTTGGCAAGGCGTTCTCTTTTGATGACGACCACGGAGCACACTACTGCGCGGAGTACAGATGCCACGTCAGGAAATCGCGGCCTCGGAGGGGTTCCTTCATCATCGGAAACAGGTCGAAGTCACAAGGACTCATGTGAGGTGAGTATGGAGGGTGTTCTAAGACCACCCAATGCCACCTTTGCGATGAGAACTTGACATTCTGTGTGACTTGGCACGTGCGTTGTTATGCAGCACGATAGGGCGATCGTCTCGTAAGAAATGTGGACGTTCGTCCTAACACAGTCGGATGCCCTAACATAGCCGGATGCAGATGTTGCTCCAGTAATCGGCAGAAGCAGTCACTGGTGACAGTTTGTCCTGCAAACACAGCATGCATAAGAATAACACCCTCGTAGTCGTATGCCACAACGTTAGATTGGAACTAAATAGTATTATTTTCATAATATTGTTAATATTTTCTCGAGGAGTTTAATGTAATTTAGAGTATTGTTCTTCAAATTATTGTTATTTTAGGCTTGAAAAAGAAAAGACGTAATGTTTTCGACAATTTGCTTTTTAGTATTAAATGTAGTTTTTTACATTTAAATTTGGTGAGATGTTTAGAATTCAGGAAATGAGTTGATAATGATTTGGGTGGAAACTGCTTCCAGAAGTTCTTTAATTTTTAGTTTTATTGGAGCTGTGGGATTTCCATGTCTAGTCAAATCTGAGCGCCTTTCATCTTATTGCATCCATTCTTCATAGTACTCATGATATTTTGCTTGGAATGGAGCATTACAACAGATGTGTGCATGTTGAAAAAAAATTGTCCCCACACTTTATCTAACCACATTTATGTTGCATCTATATGTTTTTGCATAAAGCAATCACAATACCCTTCATTTTTTTCAAATCACCTATTGCATGAAAAAAGTTGTTGAATTTGACCAATATCTAGTAATTATTAATTACACAATAACATAGTTATTAGATATTGAAAATTTCAAGACAATGGCGATTCTAAGTATCAAAAACAAATATATAAGTAGCATTTCAAAAATAAGTTTTCACTTATTAGTTTCGTTTTCTTTTTTGATTTTGTTAAGTTGCTAACAAAGGATTGGAAAATATTGAAAAAAAATCAGAAACAAGAAAAATATCTATTTTACGATTCTAATAATTTTAACATTCTATTCTATTCTGGTATTAAATATGTTCTACTCAAGATTTGTTAACTTTCAAATTCACGACTGGAAAACGAAAAAGAAAATAAAGATTGAAACTATAAAGAAAATAAAAGTTGCTTACATAAGGTGCCCATATTCGCCATAGACAATTGAACTAAAATTAAACAGAACTTTTCATTATAGCCATTAGGTAAATTTGAATTATTCGTAAAACAGTGACATTGAGAAAACTCAATGATCCATAAAAATTTGAGTAAGAAAATTTGAACTAAATAATTCCATAAAGTTTCATTATACGTGAATCCAAATGAGAATAAACGATAAATGAATTTTATTACATTAAACAATAAGTAATAAATTTGAAGTATATATATTAGGATATATTTTTTTGTATAAAAAACAACATATTATTGAAAAGCTGAATAAGCAAAATATTTTCACTTAGAAAGTATTGAAATTAATTACTTTCTTTTTAAAAAAAATAGCTCTACATTATTAATAAACTTTTATTAAACATTTTTTTAGTTCAAAATTTACTTACATCATCATCATCCTTTTTGAAACATCCTTTTATTGTTTTCTAAAAGAGAACATTGAAAGCAATTAAATGTCTTAAATATAACATTTTCCAATTTATGTTCACTGAAAATATTTTTCAAATAATATTCTCAATTCATTTATCTTAAGGAATAAAAGTAATGGTTGTATAGAAGTAATGGGCGCCACTAATGTTCGGTGAGAAAGTGATTCAGTGAAAGCAATTCCGTATTTGTATAGAGCTGCCCAGCTATATAAATATAGCTTCATTTTAATGGGTCGCAAACTACACCAGACTTTCTACTTATATATTTTCAAAAAATATCGCTTGATCCTCGATGACCCGGATCTGGACATAGATCAGTGATTGCTAAAATGGCCCAGACCCATCACGACAGAAGTCAGGATTTTTAACTCAAATATTTCTTGAAATTTTAAAAAAAGTAACTGGCAAGGTTTGACTGAGATGCTGGAAATTAAACTCCAAGAACTGAATGTAGATTTATCCAGATATTATTGGAAAAGTTGTTAATAATAATATAATGAAATGTGCAAAGATATAGGTCTCTAGAGGAAAAGTCAGGTGATGCAAATGCTTCTGGAACAGTGATCTTGACGTAATTAGAGAAAAACGAGAACATCTCAGAAAAACAGCTGAACCTACGAAACGGAGGTAAGTCATCCTAGCTTGGAGAAGACAAGTAGCTGTAACGAAGAGAGTAATCAACGAAGCAAAACGAAAATCCTTTACTACGCTTATTTCAGATATTAATTATCAGACAAATAGTCTTAAAATCTATAAATACTTAGCAGCTATCCAAAATTGTAATAATTATCTATATAAAGAATCTTTATAAGACAATGGTAAATTAATTACCAGCCGCAAAGGATTAGTTAATGTATTTGCATTCTTTATGTCACAAACACAAAAGAAAGATTCCTATGCTAGGAAAGATACAAAAGTGGTTAAAGGAGACTACAAAACTACGAAATAAATTTACGAAAACACAAATTTTTTAAGCTCTGAAGACATATATACTACTCCAATTAATATTGTAGCATAAACTCCAACAATTAAAAACCAAAAAGTCCCCGGGAGCTGATAAAATTCATGCAGGGAATGAAGCAAGAAGATCCATCCGTATTTGGTTCCAATAAATCTGGAAAACAGGTGTTGTGCTCTCACAATAGAAAAAATCTTAAGTTGTTTCTATTTTGAAAAAAGACAAAGATCCAAAGAACATAGCTAGTAATAGATCCATTTTGACAAGTATAATAGAAAAAATCTTGGAAAGGATTGTCAATAACAAACTGAACTGGATCCTTGGAGCAAATAACATTTTTAGCGAATGAACAATCAGGTTTCGAATCCACAGATCAACAAACCAACATATAGCCAAATTTAGCCAGACTAGTAAGAATGCAGTAGAGAGATCCTTACAGCGATATATGTGGATTTCAAATCAGCTTATGACTGTGCGTGTGTGGAAAGAAAATCTATTTCTCAAATTAATAAAGAATGGCATTAGATCGAACCTACTCCTAGGGATTGAATCATTTATTACTCAAAAGGGTATGTAAGGTCCAATACGAGGGCCTCTACAAACGATCACCCTCAAGGAGCCGTTACTAGATGCATATTTCAATTTAGGAATTATTAAAATTTACTTCACCAATTAAATATTTACTATAAATATTGAACAAATTGGTGAACTAAATTTAATTTCTAAATTATATGGCTTACATTCCTAGGTATGACTTTTGATGATAAATTAACCTGGAAGAATCATGTGGTAAAAAACCACCTTGCGAGTCTCTAAACGCATTAATGTGTTAAAACGAATCGCAAGTAGTAAATGGGAATGCACCCGAACAACCCTAAATATGACGTACCAAAAGTATAAGGATCAGTCATTTAAAAAACCGAACACCTGGTGGAAAAGCACATTAACTTGTGTCAGCTACAAGTAGTCTCCACAACTGTTGAGACACTTATCCCACTATGAAATGAGACACTGAATGCCTCTGTGGAAGAAGTCTTTGGGTTGCTGCTGGAACCAATGTTGAACTGCGTCCTTCACGTCATCGTCCAATGTGAATCGTTTGCCTCTGAGGGCACATTTCAATTCTCTGAACACTGAAAATCACAGGGGACATGTCAGGACTGTGTGTGTGTATGGGGGGAGGGATGCATAGCGCACAGGATTCACAGTTGTCCCTTTCTTCAGAAACTCGATGAGGAGTGTGGCATGTTGATTAAAGAACAATGTCATCATTGCCTTATCCTTACTGTTCTGTATGGCCTTGGACTTTTTTCGTGGAGGGGAGGCGGAATGTTTCCCTGTAGATTCTGCCTTTGTCTTAGGTTGGTAATCATGACACCACGTCTCATCACCTGTCACAATGTGTGACAAAAACAGGTCACCTTGTTGCTGATATCGCTGCTGATGCTACAGAGCAATGGCCGTGCGATAGCCCGTTTGACCTTCATTAAGGTTATAGGGAATCCATTGAGCGCAGATTTTCCGATACCGGAGCCTATAGGTGATGATTTGATTTGTGGTACCGTGACTCAGACCCAGCAGTGCCACGATATCATCCACAGTCAGTGGCCGGTTACCTCTAATTAACTTATTCACATGGGCAACGACACTGTCAGTCACTTTTTTGGTTGTCCTGGCCGTTCGTTGTCACGGAGGGATGTGCGGCCCTCTAGGAACCGTTTTCGCCAAATGTGCACTTGTGTGAGGCTCAAGCAGTAATCATCGTACACTGTTTTCATCTGCGTATGCATCTGCTTGCTACCCACTCCTTCCATTGTTAAAAAACGCACAACACCGCACTGCTTCTCTTTGCTCGCTTCCATTTTTACGGTTGGACGGTGACTATACTGCTACCAGTGGTGTTCGGCGCATTCACTGTGCGTCACGTGGTAAACTAGGTTCTCCGATGTACTCGCTTCCTTTATATGGAACATAACTCGCAAGGATCAGACACATTTCTACAATAACATATGTTCGGTTTTTAAATGACTGACCCTTATACATCCTTCCACTGATTACTTACTGTTGTGAATCATTATTCACTGCTCAATCACATACACTAAAGAAGCTTGAAGCTGTTCAAACTGAAGCCCTAAGACAAACACTGGTGTTATAAAAACAATCCAATTAATGCGATGATTTGTGTTATTGCAAATAAATTTATACAGAAACTGATTGAAGAAAAGGCAGTGCTCCTTCACAAAAACCTGTTCAGAATCCCAGGAGACCAATACTGGAAGAAATTAAGAAATTTGAAGAATCAAATAGGATTTACACAGAAAGTAATTGAAGTAAAAACAAAATTTGAAATTAAAAGCAAACCCCCAAATTTTGCGTCATTTCCGAAATCAAGTTATAGTCCATGATTCAGCCATATCGGTATAATTTGGTGGTACCAATTTTCCTTTTCATAGCAGTTAAATAAGTTTATAAGAATGTCAAAAAAACCATGATTGCCATCTCAAAGTGGTAGCTAATAAAAATGGCGGCTAATGCATGATGGCAATTGTTGAGTTTTAAAAAATCAATTGTATCTCGAGAAGTATTCATCCGATTTCATTAATTTTATTTTTAAACTAAAGTTCTACACGTGAGCTTCAAATTTTGTCAGATGCACTGTTTCGGTAAGCTCAAGCGTCAATTAGTATTTAAAGAAATACTGAAAATTTTATGATTTTTATTTGTAAAATCGAGTTTTTACAAAATATCTTGTACATTAGAAAAAAAAGGTTCAGGTGAAAGATATAGTGTAATAAATTATCTTTAATGTGATGTGTAACCTGTATGGATCTGATGACCGAAAACACATGGAAACATGAATTTGAGTTTATTTCCGGTGAAATTCATTGTTTACTAAACAACTGGGTACAGAAGAAAAAGCTTCAGATAGAAGTTATAGCGTTGAAAAAAATAATGTTTTGACTGTGTTTTAATAATTTTAACATTATGTAAATAATAATGTAAATATATACCTCATCATGTATGGTATTTATTTGTATATTGATTATATATTTATTTAAAGAGGGGCGGAGGATCTATTTTAATGTTTTACAATATAGTAATAATAGTAATGATAATAATAATAGTAGTAGTAATAGAAGTATAATTGTAGTAATATTAATAATAGTTTTAATTTGTTGCAGATAAAAACTACTGTTTCGTGTAAATAGAATTTTTTTGCGAAAATGTGTGCGGCTACAAACCGTGAAGATGGTGCAAATACGCAAAGTGAACTAGATATGTGTATAATATGTTTAGAGATAGGACCATTAAGTGAAGTGTACTCCTCAAAAGACAGACATTTTTGGGCAGCGTTATTTAATGCTGCAATAATAAGAAATTTTGAGCTTATTACTAAACGACTGGATATATCGCAAATGAAAAGGGCCCTGAAACATGTATATTGCATTAAAAATAAATTGAGCGATAAATCAGACGTAGCAGATCATTGTTATCAAAAAGGACATTGTATTAAGGATGAAGTGAAAATTTTGATGTTAGAAAACGATGGTAAAACAGGGAAGTTATTGGAAAGTCAGATTATAAGAAATACAAGAAATATAAATTTTAACAGAAGTAATGGCTTAGAGATAGACAATGTTTTTGTAAAATTAGCTAATGAAATGGTAAGGAATTGCGTGAATAAAAACAAAAAACCGTAATAATTGAAGAGTTAAAACAATTTTGATTAACATTAATTGAAATAATAAATGTTTGTAGCATTTAATAACGAAAAATATTTGTTTACATCTATGTCGAAGATGTATAAATGAATGACATCACCTGAAAATGTACTATCAACATCAAAAAACTTGAAAAAGGAAGAAAGGAATTATCTTCCAAAAATTCGTATTAAATATATGTTTTAATATAGTACGAGGCGTTGCAGAAGTATTTATTTAACAAATAGGTTCAGAAGAAGATGGGAATTGAAGAAGAAGTATGATAATGTAACAGTTTCAAGTTGCTTTAATTTATATGATTGAGCAGCGATTAATGATTCACAACAGTAAGTAATCAGTAGAAGGATGTACTTGATACGTCATATTTAGGGTGGTTCGTGTGCATTCCCATTTACTACTTGCGATTCGTTTTAACACATTTATGCGTTTAGAGACTCGCAAGATGGTTTTTTTTTTATGAGTCTTCCAGGTTAATTTATCATCAAAAGTCATACATAGGAATGTAAAAATCATGTTATCAGTTTCTTAGAGAGGCTTTTCATTTTAATCTCGGATGTAAGATTATATGAACTAGCGAGAATGTCTGGAATGCTGTTTTTGAAAGGTTTATGTTCATGTAGTTTTTTATAAAACCAGTTTTCTAACGAGGTTAGAAGAATTGAGAATTCTTATTAAGAATTTGTTCAGTCTGTTTCTCAGCTCTTATTTGATCGGTTTGGGTCCATATAACAAGATAATCTGTATTCTGAAAGGCATTTAATTGCTATTATATATAAATTAGGAATTAAATCTAGTTTGCCAATTTGTTCAATATTTATAATAAATACAGTCGGACCTTGATATAAGGTCATCTTTTGGAATCTCGCGAAAGTGATCTTATAAGCGGGATGACCTTATAACCGATTCATACGCATTTGTCAATAAATAAGCATTACATAAATGCAGTGTAATTCTTTGTAAAATTTAATACGTACAAAAATATCAGTTTATTAGATTATAATTTTTTAATTTAGTTCAACTAATTAAAATTAATAAAATCAGAAAGAAATTATTTTTTAAAGAACTGATGTACAACTGACCTTACTTAAAATAATCCTAATACAGGATTGTCGCGATTTTGGTTTGATCTTTTGTACACGTTCAAGTTTTGTTGTTTCTAAAAATTTAATGCTCTGAGCACTTCTGCTTGTGTCACCGCTTCACTTTCAGTATAACTGTCGTTATCCTCACTTTCTAATGCATTGGAATCTAAAACTTGCGAAACAATTTCGGAAATCGAAGCTTGAGAAGTGATAGCAATTTCATCATTAATTCTCACATATTCACTTTCCCCTTCTATAGCACAGCCGCGATTTCTGAGATCTTGTATTAACAGAGGTAAAGGAATATCATCTTCATCATCTTTTTTCCTAGAATTTGAGGGGATGAAGTGCTTTGCGAAAAAGCTGCCCCCCCCCCCCCCCGTCAGTAGGAGAAATGAGGCCGACAAAAGATCATACCCGCGCAAAAATTCTTGGAATTGAATTTGTGTGGCACTGAAATCACAGAAAAAAGTGACCTTATATGCAATTACGGTATTTAAGACCTGACCGTATATCCAGTAATCTATATCAAAGAATTCCTATTCAGTGAGCTGAAACTTTAGAAAATTGACCTTATATGCGGGTGACCTTATATCGAGGTCCGACTGTATTTAATTGGGGAACTAAATTTTAATTCCTAAATTAAAATGTGCAACTAGTAACGGCTCCTTAAGAGAGATGGTTTGTAGGATCCAAAATTTAAAGTAGAGGCCCTTTTATTGGAGCTTACATACCCTTTTAGTAATAAAGGATTCAATCCCTTGGAGAAAATTGGATCTAACGCCAGACTTTATTTAACCCTTTGAACACCAATAATCCTTTGATCACTGATAATTGGTAAAATAGCATGAAAATTAAATAAATAACATCTTTAACCCTTTGGTTACCTCTTAAACCCTTCATTCACATGACGTTATGCAAAGGATATGCAAATTTTTCGAATATATAAATGAAATATGCAAATATGCAAATGATATGCAAATTGTGGGTCAGAGTACCCGGAATTGATGGGCCACAGTGCCCTGATTACCACTCCAGTTGATGCCGATTTGGTGGAATTTTCCACAAACTGCTGTAAATGGGACATTAGTAGGGATGTTCTTAGATTGCTGTTTCTTGAAACCGTAAATACCAAGATATCCTACTTATTACTGGTTGCGCTTTTATACTGATTGCTCTCATATTGATGGTGATACCGGTGCTGGGATCTTCTGTGACCTATTCTCTTGTTATAAACCATTGGGACAATGTTCAACCGCTTACGAAGAAACGGCGAGATTGAAGTCATCTGGACTAGCCTCTAATCTGAATAAATTTGAGAAAGTTGTTATCCTGTCTGTTTCCAAAGCGGCTATTGAATCTGTATGATCCATTGAAAGCCTTCTTTCGACAGAGATTAATGAGTGCCAAAACCTGTTGCAACAAATCAAGGAAAATAAAATAATTATATTAAAGTGGATACCTAGTCACTGCCAAATCCAAGGAAACGAAGGTGCAGACGAATTGGCAGAATAAGGGGTGTCAAGATTTTGCAAACTTTTGACAAACAGACCTTAAACGTCATATAAAACAAATTTTCCTAAAGGCTTATAATAATGAACTTGATACTCAATTAACTATAAAACCATGGAAACAGTATATTTCAAGTGTCCCAAACTGGCCAGACTCGGAAGGCAGTAGATGACTTTTTGCCTGTGTTGGACAAGATTGCCTGGACGTGCGTCTTCACCGTTTCGGCATTTGTTATAACACGTACTGTATGCTATGTAATCAACAAGTGGCAATAGACAGAAGACATCTGGGAAAATGTACTGCTCTAACTTGTGAATCTGAGTCTGATCGCTATTGGGAACCTAGGGGAAAAGATTTTTAATACTTATTGAACGTTTCCTTTTCTTAACTTTTTATTGGCATTCCATCACAAAAATACTGCTCATTAAATAATGGCAGAGAATCCATTCATTTACGATACAACGTAAATGGATACAAGTATTCTTTTACTTGTACGATATAACGATTCTTGGATACAAATATTCTTGATCAATACTTTCGCAAATTTTGAGTCTTTGTTGATAAAATCCAAATCCAACAAATGCTATAATACTGTGGTCTCAATAAACAATGCCTTACAATACTAGCTCTATTAACTTTAATCTATTATTTTAAACAATAAATTGGCTTACATTAATATTTTGATACTTCGATATTGTTATAATATTAAGAATATTTGTGATCGAGAAAAACCTAATTTGTTTCTTACTTGTAGTCTGACGAAGAGGTTTGTATAACATACCACTCAACATGTACTGTCACGAACATGAACTTTGTAAATATATTTCTATTTATTTTAGTGTGCTGGGTCCCCTTTTTTAATTTTTATTGTTTTCTTGTTCTTTCTTTTTTTCCATGGTCGCAGGGATTAATGATGTATATATCAAGGTATCTGCCATTGGAAACAAAAAAAGATATTAATACACTATTTTGATTTTGACATGCATTTATCTTTATAATATACAGTATAATTCAAAAAAAATCTTCAGTAATTTTATTTTGGGCAATTTAAATAACGAAACAAAGTCTTAGCACTATTAAAAAGTAATAAGACATAAATGTAAGTATTCATGACAATATGGAAATTAATCCTGACTGCAGCGCTAATTTTCACCCACATATGTCTGTGTCACCACTGTCAACATTTAACTTAAGGTAAAAATAACTTTTCATACATTAAATTTCTTTATACATTATATTTCTTTTGTCTTAGAGGAAACCACTTTGCTATTCAACAAATACTGGATATTATAAAAAAAAAATACTCATTTTATCTTGAGCTTACTTCCATTTTGAAATGCTGAGCACAGCTCGCAGCCACTTTGAATTTCTGAAATGAGCAGTGAAAAAACAAAACAAAATATTAGAATTAAAAAGTGTTACTTTTTTCATTTATTTCATGAAGCCATTCATTTCTATACAAAACACTAGAATGAGTTTTAAATATAAATCCTCAATTGGTGTTTTCTTTTTATATTTTTGTGTAAAAGAGGATAAAAGGAACATTTCGGAAATCATATATTTTAGAAGACAATTTTTATAAATTATTCAGGATAGCTATTATAAAGTTAGCCTGAAGGAAATTTTTATTCTTATTAAATAAGGTAATAAACTTGTCAAAGGTCACAGCTTAACCTCCAAACTAAGGAAAGAGGGTGCAGCAAGCAGAATTGTAGAAAAGTCCAAGTTTTGCTAGAGAATTAATGTTGCTAGAAATATGCAAATTAATTAATTAATTTATTTGGTTTATTTGGTTAATTACAGTAAAACCCCGTTATTACGCTCGTCAAGGGACCATGACTTACAAGCGTAATAAGCGGGATAGCGCTATAGACGGGAAATGATTTATGAGATGGAGAAACATTTAGACACCATTTTACCTGAAAGATACTTGATTCTGCAATAGATATAGTGCAAATGTGAGCTTATTTCCTATTAAAAAATCGTTGATTGTGGTTTGCCGTATGTGTGTGCTACTGTTATGAATTGTGACATTTTCAATGCGGTTCAAGTAACTATTAACATCAATTGATACACCACTAGGATCAACACTAATATATTTTCGGAGCAGATTTATTGCACTGTCGCTATTTCACGCGCCTTTTCTTGAATGATTGGGTCCCTTAATGGGACTGATGCATCACGGGACTGATGAATCCATTCAATTAGAATTTCCTCGGCATCTTCATATTTTCCACACATTACTTTTTTACGTTTGCAACCACCCTTCGCTGCATTGGTAATTCCATTCTTATTTCTTATTATTGTTCTCAGACTGGATGAGGGAAGTCCTAGAGATTCCGCGAAATTCTTCTGACTTAGTGTAGAATTCTCGTCGTACTTACGGAGAATTTGCAATTTTTCACTTATAGAAAAGGATGTCCGCTTCGACATTTTGCACTAACTTACTGTATCACCGACCCGCACTTCAAAGAGTTCAAAGATTCCCTCCTACCAGGGAAAGAAAAGAATCTTTACAGTGTTACATTTCTTTTCGATACAAAATTTCCGATATAAAAAAAGCGCTACAAGCGGGATTTGAAGCGTTATAAGAGGGTGAAAATATACAGAGTTACATAGAAAATTCCAGGGACCGTATAAAAGGAGCGTAAAGAACGGGATAGTGCTATAAGCGGGAGCGTAATAACGGGGTTTTACTGTATTTTAATATTTTAAAGGCCCTTTTTTGAAATAAATTTCTTTAAAAATAGTTCTAATATTTAATTCATGGATTTGCACTGAGTAGTACAAGTAAAGGATATATATCAAACTTAATGCTCGTGGCATAAGATCTAAAGCCGAAATTTTAAGTCATTTTCAGATAATGTTCTACTGCACCTGAAATTTCTATACAAAAACAGATTGTATTTTGGCATTTGTAAGGTGTGTGTGTCAGCTATTGTTGTTCTTATAATTTTGTGATAGTGCTTTTGAAAGATTTTATATTGCAGATAATAAAGTCTTTTGTGCTAGAAGTTTTTATCAAAGAAATGTAAAATGTAGAAAAGAGGAAACGTTCATCAAGGCCTAAGCGCCACCATCAGTTATTGTAGTAAAAGTCTTAGTGAAGGAATCTATTTTTGTACAGAAGTTTAAAGACCGCTACATTTTGACTAAAATGACTTAAATTCCAGCTGAATATCTTTGACGACGAGTGGAACTGCAGCATTGGAGGCTATCAAATATTAATGGTAGTTTGATGTGCATCCTTGTAAAACGCAGTATAATTTCATAAAATAAACTTCGAGATGGAAGGATTTGTTATGTTCTCCAATGCTTTCATAGGATTTAGGCCTATAATAAGAATGTCATCTTTCATTCTTTTCCTAATCATAAGGCATTCAAAACAAAGCGTGGTTGGTCAAGATTCGATCGAGAAAAAGCCTTCGGAATAGACCTGAATAGGCAATGAACGCTTCAGAAATGAAGATTTTCTTTTTTAGAACATCTCCTAAATCTTTCTACAATTAGTTATATTTATAATTAATAAACCGTTAGCATTTAAGTAACGTTTTGTCCAAAACCAAGTTTTATTATATTTTCAACGTATGCATTACTAACGTTGACAATAGTCGAAATCTTTTTTTTTTTATTATTAATTTCCTTAAATCCGTGTCTTAAATGATGAAATCGTACTGTCATCAGATAAAAATTACGTTTTATTAATAAAATACAGAATTACAACCTTGTGTTTGATCCTTAGTTCCAAAAGGAAAACTGTTTCGAATCATAAATAAATTGTTACCAAAATTGATAGCTTTGAAATGTTCTTTATTATTATTATATTTTGTCCAATTTGTAAATATGGAAGCTTTAGACTGTAAAAACTTAAATGCTCATACATATGATTCATGATTTTGATTTTGAAGATGATTTTTCAGTAATGTAAATAAACAGTATGAAAAACATCGTAAGTTTTGTGGAATCTAGATTACTTGTTTTCATCTTTGAATATTGCAGTTGAAAAGCTATGTTCAAATAATAAATCATTTGTTTTATAATAGATTGATAATTATATTTCAATAATGAAAATGTTAATAAATAAACTAGAGATAAAAAATTCTGCCTTGACTGAAAAAAAATCTTTATTTTCTAAATTTTACCAACGGACTAATAGGCTCAAACATGTAAGAAAAATTGTAATGAAAAATTAAATAAAATTACAGATAAACAAAATATAATCCAGTTACAGTGATAGGGCGAGCTATTGCATATCAACGGTTTTTTTTTACGAAAATACTTCATTTTTAGCCTATTCATACTACAGAAAAACAAAACGAAACAATCGATGAGATAGAATGGGCTGTTTATATCAAAGTTATGCCTCCGACACAATAATTTGGGGAACTGCGAGGCATACTCACTTACAACATTTTTGGACAATCCTTCCAGCATCTTGTAGAATCCATGTCAAGAAGAATTCTTGCTATTTTGAAAGCCAAAGTCGCTTTGTCTTCTACATAGTTCTAGCTAATAATGTGGTATCTCATTTTCGTTATAAAGATCGTATTGTCATAAAAACTTATGATCTAATTTTACAATTTGTAATTGTTTACTATAAGGTCAGCCTATATGAAGTGGTACAGAACTGGTTGCTAGACAATTTTAAAAAACAATTTTTTTTTCTGTGCTGTTAGCCCTTTGTTTGGACAGTTCAAAACCAACAACATTAAATTTTTAGGCGAAGTGGTTTCCTGGTATGGTCCAGTCTCAAGTGAATTAAAGGACACTAGCCAAATTTATGAAAATGTATAATGAGTTGCCTTTTTTTCCTAGAGATACTTCTGAAGTCAGATGTATTTGTAACTACCGCGAAATCAAGTATCTTGTGAAGTACAATCACATATATGTCGCTACAAGGCATGCTTGTTTGTAACTTAGCAGTATGATGGGAAAATGTAATCAATGTTCAGGACAGGAAGGCCTCAAAGAAATGTTGCAACTGTTTGAAAAAAGTGATGCCATGCCAGATAATGGAGCTTTCAAGCAGTGGACTATGACTGACAGAGCTGTAAAGACGAATGCTGAAAAAAACATCTCTACTTTTCTAAAGAACAAACTCAATTTGTAAGCGAGAAGAAAGATAAATTGTCCGAATCCATTATTCTAACCGATTTTTCAGAAAATTCCACTTTGTAATCCAAGATGAAATACAGGATCATCACTGGGTGAACAATCAGTCAACTGTTCTCCCTTTTGTTTACTATTAAATCATACTTGGTCATTCCACTGATTTGTTCCTCATTCAGAAAGCATAATGAGATGCTTCCTCACATCCAAGTCACAAAATTACAAGGATCTTATTACCATCAAAGCTGTGATGCTGACTCTCAGGAACAGTGACATTGTTGCCTGTGTTTATGATGAACCGTGATGGCTAAGAGTCATTGAAGACATAAACTTAGAAAATAAGGATATCTATGTCAGGTTCCACCATCCACATGAACCAAGAACCAGCTTCAAGATATCTGAGGACCGAATCTGAGGACATTCCAGTGTCAAATGTGCTCAGAACGCATAGTTGATCTGGGCACTCCACAATAACCGGTTGCTTTCATAACATATCATCAGCATTATGTGAAGACATTACGATGTCTCTCAACAAGAAATGAGATAGTGGTCAGGTAATCACAAATCAGTTCTTGTAAAATAGCTAGCAGTTTAAGTAATTGCCGACCTATTATTTCAAGTTGTAGACTAATTTTGTTCTCTTTACAACCTCAGCTTTTATTTTGTTTAGGATAAGTCTCAAAACCAGAACCACATGATATTTGTTTTTGAGTGTAATAATATCTCTTAATATTATATTATGAGAGTTTACAGTTTTCTGTTATGCAAGAATCACAAAAAAATAAAAATAAAGTGTCGTTTCACAAATTTCTATTCGTGCATTTTTCATGGGTTTTCACAATGCAATATTTTCTATACCAGTTGAATCTCAAAGTCAGAATTTTAGTTAGCTCTTATATAGTATCTTAATGTGTAAACATAGGGGGTTAAAGCACATAAAAAGGTTTTTATTTTGAAAGTGGTCACGCAACCAATAATTCTTTTTTTGGACCAGTTGATATGGATTGACTCTATACTTAAATATATGGAAAGAATATGAAAAAAAAAAAACCCACAATTAACCATTATTTTTACAAAACAAAGAACCGTCGAAAAACCTATTTTTAAAATAAAATAAACATACTTAATTATTTCTAAATAAAATTAAATAAAACTTGCAAAAATAATCAGTTCTATTTCTTTTACATTAATTAAAAAAATTTTCCATTGTCGTGAAATTAAATTTAGGGGAGACCGGGGCTAGTTGGCATAGATTTGGTTTTTTATTTTTATATTTTTTTTGTGCAATGCTTAGGGGGATTTTTGTGAATGCGGCGGATAGCTTATGTTTTTGAATACAAAATTATGTAGGACCCATTAATTAAATCCGTGTTTAGGTAACCCGAAAAACACTTTTCCTAAAATCTTGCAACTATGCCAACTAGCCCCGGGTGCGGGGCTAGTTAGCATAACCCTAGGGAGTTGGCATAACGTCCAATGGATAGGGGTACTTGAGCAGAACACAGCAATTTTCGAGAAAAACATTTTATTTTATCAAATCTTTTATTTTAATAATACTTGAACCAAAAAAAAACAACAACTGTATGACAAATTAAATTAAATGTTTGAACAAACAATGAATTCTTAGCTACCTATAGTTATTGTTTGATATCAAACACAAATGTAGGAGTTATTTGAACAGATGGGTTCAATATTCGCAAAACTTTAGTTAGGTCGTACCAAATTTAGTCTTCCTCGTCAGGCCATCTCCTGTTTTTCCCCTTTTTTATCATTTGTCATAGCTATGCCAACTGACCCCTACCTAACTAGGCCAACTAGCCCCACAGGGATTTCCAAAACAAAATGGATACAACACTATCCCAAACATCAGAAACAAATTGATCATGATACATGCATGCAACAACAGTTATCCACTCTTTAGAGAACCGCCTCAGCAGTACCTTTATATCGATCTACATGTTCACCAGAAGAAAAAAAATTTATGATGTAAAAATTTACTCACCAGTCAGAAAAACGATGAAACGGGGGTCACTTCCTTCGTGACGCTTTCAAGCAAACTAATGTCACAGTGGATGGTGCACCTTTACATACACTTCCAACTACCAAGATTTCAGCGCTCTAGCTACACGGTGGTAGCAAATAAAAGCTGTATGCTAACTAGCCCCTTATGCCAACTGACCCCGGTCTCCCCTACATTCAGAACTCAGAACTATTTTTTTTTGTAGTTTGAATATTATTCTCAAAGTTAATTATAAAATAAAAAGAATGTAAAAACACAATAAAAAGTAGATTAAACGATCATAAGACTTACATCTAATATTATCTTTCCGCGTCGAGTGTGTTGAGCAAAACAATCCCTGCAAGCTTTAACAGTTGTAGTCTAGAAACAGAAAGTAAGTTTGTGAGTTTTAAAAAAACAATTCAATAACTAAATAACTAAGTAATGGAAGGTTTTACTGCAATCATGTAAGCTGATATTAATTATGATAGAAATTCAATCATTTTTACGGACCATTTTAACGTTCCTCCGTGATTCAGGACGGACACAGAGAAGGAAATGTTATAGGCCCAATGTTCGCAAGAACCCATGTATACGAGTTGCGCAGTAGCAAGTGGTTCCGGAATTGCTGGGCGCAGGAGATAATTCGAGACTTATCACTGTAGTTCACTAGGATTTCTGGAAACAGTCAATGAGTATGTCGAAGCAGGACTATTTTCACCTTTCAAAATCAAGGTTCTTAAACGTCTTCTGTTTCCATTATTTCTTTATTTTCTATTGCATTTCATAATTTGTTTTTTCGCCAACGCCCGGGCTCTCAGTATTTTAAACTATTGGCCTCAACAAGGGGCGAATGCCCCAACAAGAATGGATCATTATCTCTTTATTTTCTATTGCATTCCGTATGCATGAAGATGTAAAACAAAAGTGGACGTCATTAGAAGAAAACATAGTTGAAGCCCAAGAAATCTGAGTGACTCCCATTAAACATTGCAGCGATGGTTAAAGAGGGAACCAAAAACAGGCAATGGAAGGGCAAAAGAGGAGTTCTATGCCAAAAATCTTTCAGACCATGGTGATAATATAATAAGCCGAAGAGGAAAAGACAGAGACAAAGAAGTAAAAAAATGTTGTTTTCGATAAAGGAACAATTGGGGTAGCGAGACGATTGTTTTTTGACTTGAAGAAAAGGTAGGGGAAAACTGAGAAGGGAATTGAAAAATCATAGAAAAGGTTGGAGATTAAAGTTCAACCCTTTCGTTCCAATAGAAAATAAGTAGCCAAAAGAGTTAAATGATTCATGTACAACTACGATTCTGTCTGGATAGGAGATGGAAGATGTCCGAACACTATAGGAAGATATCAAACGGAAGTAAAGTAAAGGTAGAAGAATTAATGTAATACTGTGAGAATCATTAAAAATCGCTAATTAAAATAATACTCCACTCTTCTATTTATATTTTGCATTGTATTTTCTATTATATTTTCTATAAAATAAGTAATATTACACAATATACATTTATTAGTGGGTTATGACTGATTACTTTGGTAGCTTTTGATTTGATTTATGAGACAAATACGTATTTTCCAGCTCCCAGGATTGGTTACTAGGCTAATTAAAGTTAAAAGTTAAAGAATAATTAAAATCCAGATGACTAATATCTAGGTGTATGAGAAAAAGTAGACTTAAACATTAAGTAAAAGATACATTTAATTTTGTGAATGACTAAAAATATACAACAAAAATGGATATGGTATCAACTTATTAAACAATGCACATCAATGTGTTGAGTGTTCAACAAAACATACTGTTAAGCAATAATTTTAACTCTGTATAACTGCAACATATTTTTTAATTCTTTAACATCCCCACTCGTTGTAGTTTGCAGATCCTGTAAAAGACCTATGGCATCTGCAATCGCTCTAGAAGACCGATTGAAAACCCATGAAGGGAACCAGTTTGCCGTTTCTCATTCTCTCTAAGGTGACTACCACGCTTCATTCTTGATATCAGCACAACAATTATGTTTTCTTTCGTAAGAAGCTTTCAATAATCTAATTTTCATGACATCATTTCATTTGCCTCCGATCTATCAATTATTCCACATTGGAATCGTCCTTTATTTAAATTGAGCATTAAAACAGTGGATTTAAACAATTGGGACACTGGAATTTTGATTTCTTTTATTATCTGTTTTTAATTCGTGTTTTAAAACTAAACCTAAATGAAAAGCATTCAGTATTTGTATTAATTTCAAATAAAAAAAATATGTTTCTGTTGTTCAAGCCGTTCCATTTCTTTCAGCAAAAACCAACGAATAAATCAAATAGTTAGAAATAAAGTTAAGGAAGAACGTAAGACATGAATTAATGAATAAATCAAACAAAACAAACCTACAACTAAATAAAAAACAGTAATTAAAAAAAACGGATCAGAATTACGCTTGCATTTTTTTTTTGGTAATAGTCCTTATCTCTTGTTTACTTCTTCTGTATTTATCAAACTAAGTTTTTATTGATCATGAAAAATGTTTTAAACTTAAAGTAATGTACAAATATATTGTATGCAAGTTAATGCAAAATTTAATGTAATAAGGAATTGTCATGATAGCAAAAATATCGCTAAAAAATTTACTTAAAAACAACAAAATTCTATTCAAACATGTAACAAGTTTTAATGTTTTAATGTATTTTTGTTGTTTTAAAGCAGAAGTATGCTTTTAATGATATTTTAAGTGTTATATTGCATACAAAGTTTGTTCAATGACCTTTTGAAGCATTGGTGTTAAACACAATCCTGCATTTCTAGTTAAATCTGTATCAGCATCACTTTTGCTACCTTGAAGTTCTACCTAAAAGAACAAAGAAAACAAAAAACAATTAATACTGAATAGTTACGAATTTCATTTTAAAGAAATAATGATTATTCATTTTGTAATTAAATTTTGTATATATTTCTTGCGAAATCTCCGCAGTTGACAGCACAAGATTTTTGCTCCTTTTTTATTTTTATGAGAAACTAAGACATTACCCATGGGCAAATTGATTGATATAGATATTTGAAGAAGAGATATGTTGAAATGGATGTTTGTTGATGTAGATGATGAATGAAGATCATAGCTTGTATACGACATTCTTGGCGACGAATTGATTGTGACTATTCTTTCGAGTGATGATAACCAAATTCTGGATTATTTGTGACTCTAGACATGCAGTTTTGCGTGAGCGTAGATAACGTTCTACACATAGATGGCAACTTTATTTAGAGTTTGTCCTTGAGCTTCATTGATAAACATCGTGTAAGAAGGTCTGATCGGAAATTTCCTTCTTGATAAAGTGAATGGATGTAAATTATCGCTTGGTTGCATAGACATCCTCAGGATATAAACGAAATTTCCTTTGTGAATTCCTGTTATAATCTCGGCTTCTCTGAGATCATTATCGAATGAACGGCATTCAAGTTGAGTTCCGTTGGAGTGTACAAACTTGCGATTGATGTTTCGCAACAACATTATTGGAGATTAAATCTTCAATGACAAACGATGTTGTGGAATACCGCTAAGATTCAATGAGTTCAGATACTCAAGCGGATAGATTTGTTCCTATTGTGGATTATCAGAAGTGTCAATTTAATTCGTACTTAAATACTCTCTAGTCTCTCTTTGTATTCTTTGACTTATCATTGGATTGATGTTATCGACACACTCGTTCTTCGGTGTTAGAATTGTTCATTCATTGATTTCAGGCAAGATATTTTTTTTATGAATTGGCTCAATTGTTCTACTTCGCGGCAAAGATTATCAGACAATGTTGCCATTCCTTCTTTATGTGCTTCTCGATTGTCTCAGATTTTGAGGAAATATTCGGCAAAATTCCTCTGATTCTGGTCATTTTGGTTGATGAGCCGCATATTTATCGTGAGTTTCTTGACTTTGACGTCATTAAAGGTTTTTGAGTTATAAATAGTGATTTTTCAGTAATCTATATAATCAAAATAGTGCTTCTTTCTTTTTAAATCTCTCCTTTTTTTTATTCCAACTGATACTTTTCAGTGGTTCTGGAATTATAAATAATGTTATAGTAATTTTTCAGTTTTCTACCTAATAGAAATAGTGCTTCTTTCTTGACTCTTTTTTTTTTTTTTATTCCAATTGATACTTTTCAGTGGTTTTTGAGTTACAAATATTGATTTTTCAGTATTCCACCTAATAGGAATACTGCTTCTTTCTTTCTTGACTGTCTTTTTTGATTCCAATTGATACTTTTCAGTTATTTTTCAGTAACAAATAGTGACTTTTCAGTATTCTACCTAATAGAAATACTGCTTCTTTCTCTCTTGACTCTTTGTTTTTATTTCAGTTGATATTTTTCAGTGGTTTTCGAGTTACAAATAGTGATTTTTCAGTATTCTACCGGATAGAAATAGTGCTTCTTTCTTGAATCTTTTTTCTGCATTCCAGCATCTCCCGTGAACACGCGCTTATTTTTCAATATCACACAGAATTTGGATAAGTAAAAATATTTAAAATATTGCAACGTTTGGTCAATAATCGTTCTAATTGACATGTTCGAACTACAAATAAACAGACGTATAGAAAATAAATAAACAATCTTGAGATTAAAAAAAAGGTAGAATACATTCCTTACTGATGTAGTAGTCCCAGTGTCCTATGGATACGACTTCAGAACAGAAGGTTGCAGGTTCGATTCCTGTCGCGAATGTTACATTGAAAAAAATATTTCTATTTTTCAATCTCACAGAAAATTGCGCCGTGCAGACAGGCAGACAGAAATACAGACAGACAGACAGACAGAGATATAAAAGATTTTAGTAATACAGATTAATACTGAATAGTTACGAATTTCATTTTAAATAAATACTGATTTATCATTTTGTAATTAAATTTTGAATACATTTCTTTCGAAATCACAACAGTTTACAGCACTAAGTTTTTGCTTCTTTTTTTTATTTTTATGATATTTGTATTAAAAAACAAAACCTATGAATCTAAGATATTTGTTTTTTAACTATTTCAACAAACACCGTTACTTCAAAAAGATTTAGTCCTCTTGGAAATAGAAAAAAAGCACACAATTTAAAGTTTCAATGGCTTATATATAAATTATGATGCAGTTCATAATATCCTTTCATTGAAGGGATATTGTAAGATCTGTACAAAACAAATCTTGTTTACAAGAATTCTAAAAAGGGTTTTCAAAGTAATCTCATGTTAGTTGGTTAAAATAAAAAGGTCTGAAAGAAGAAAAAAATGCGCAAAACAAACTTGTCACAGAGAGTAGTTTGGTAATTGCTTTGCAATACTTGTGTCAACATTTACAGAAAAAGTTTTTGTTTTTTTCTATTTTGTTTAGAGTTCATTTGACTTACATTAGGAAACAGTTTTTTAGACATATTCTTTGTATTTTATGTTTAGGCTAAAGTCTAATAAACAAAAGGTAGGTGTAGAGCTACATATAGAACGTTCTAAAATAAAAAGAAGATAATAAAAAAATATGAACATAAGTTTATTTTATTTCAAAAAATGAACTTATATTTATGAAAAAAGATAAGTTACAAACAATACATTCATGTATTTTCATAAGTAGTAATTTCAATTTATTACAGGTATCCTGCTTTACGAAGCCGCATTCCTTTGAAAATACGTATTCACATAAAGTTATATATTGCTCATATAATAATGTTGTCCTAGATACGATAATTGGATATCGAGCCGTAAGAGTTCGTCGCATTTTAACTTGGTACGTTCTGATCTCTCTACTTCTACCTTAGAATATTTTATTCTAATGTTAGTTGTGTTTAGTCTATGTATTTGAGATTTTGTAATTTCTTTCTATATATACCGTTTGCAAATAGACAGGTAAAAATGAACGATTTTACATACCATGAATAATAAATTTATTTTAATGACTCTCTACTTCTACCTTAGAATATTTTATTCTAATGTTTGTTGGGTTAGTCTATATATTTGAGATTTGGTAATTTCTTTCTATATATACTGTTTCCAAATAGACAGGTAAAAATGAACGATTTTACTTACCATCAATAATAAATTTATTTTAATGAAAAACAGAATTAAGATCTTCATAGTTTTCTGTTACAGATTTGATTCACATAATGCTCTTCTAATCTACAATGTAAATCAAAGGATGTTTATTCAATAAAACATTTTAAAGTACTTAAATATGAGAAGCATGTTAATTTAGTAACTACAGTACTAACTATTTCTCCTGACTTGGTTTGATTGCTATTTTTTTAAACATTCATTCGTCATTTATATAACTAAGTGATGTTCGCCATCTGAACAGCTCAGGCAAAGAGTGCTGCAAATTATTACATTTTTCACTAACGCTATACAATCATAACATATCAAAGTAGTGCTTTTTGTTACTTTAATCTTGGAGAGAAAATGACGAGAATTTACACTTTATAAAGTAAAGAAAGCAATGTAAAGTCATTTCTAATAGATTAAATAATAGTCAAATTTTGTGAATGGATTTCAACAGCAACTGAAAATAAAGAAGGGATACCTTCAGATATCCACGGAAGAGTGGAAAGTGATTACGCAGCGATGAGGATTCATTTTAAAAGGTGGGAGTGGAAATTCTTAAGTTGGACTATAAATTAACATTGTACTAAATTTTAACGAAACCAATTATAGTCACATTAGATAGGAATGTTGAAGTCATTTTCTTTGAGGGATTGTGTGTGTGTGGGATGAATAACAAAGCAATCATACTCCTGTTTTAAGTTGGGTCATAAGGAATGTATTAAGTTTTAAGGAAATCGATCGAGCCATAAAGAAAACGTTCAACTGGAATAGTAACACTTATCATCTTCAATAAGTTAAGTTCGAATTGAAATGCTCTTCTAATCATTGATTTCTTTGAAAAATACTATGCAAAATCATGAGGCTTGCTATTCTATATTCACTAACAGCTAGATTACTCAGTGCTGTTTTTTTCAATTTGTATCTTAAACATACTTTCCGAAATATAGGAGTTCACGTTAGGACGGAATTCATCCTGAGCATTGTGATACAGAAGAAGCAAAGAAAAGAACAAATTAAATTAAATGTAAAATTTGACAAATGAAAAACACAGGTAAATCAGATGCAAATGCTGATTAAGATTTTACAAATATAAAAAAAAGAAACAATAGAAATACACTCTGAATACAAATAAGCTTATTTATATAGTACATGTATTTTACATTAAGTTATTAACTAGTTAAAGTCTATTCCCTACTCAAGCTAGTTTATAACCATAACTTCAACTATTCTGCTTCAACCTTTGATCCAGGCATCATTTCCTACAATCAATTATTTTGTAATCAATACATTTCCCTAATCTACATCTTTTCAGCTATTTCCTTTCTCTTTGACTATTCTTTAGTTTTGATTTTCATCGCGTTCATCCTACCAACATTTTGCAATTCATCCTTTATGTTTAATTTATTTTTTAACTTTAAATGAGAACAACTGGAGATTATGTAGATGTTTAATACATTTCCACTTGTATATTCTATTACAACTATCTTTTCTTTAACAATTATAGAATATTACCTTATTTGAATCCTTCAATCATCTGATGTGTATCGTCAGAAACTATACAGGAAAGTCGTAAACAAAAGAACACAAATATTTTTTACGGTTATTTTATTAGGTGCTATCAATAGTTTAAATGAGATAGTGAAATACAAGTTTCTGTATTGGAATTTCGATCTAGATAAAAATATCCAACAATTTTCATATAATAGTACAAATTTTTTAATATTAAAGATCTATTTTCAACATCTTTTTGTTTAATTAATGTTAACTTTTTCATTAATTAAAGTTTTTGCTTGAAAATCAATGAGCTTTAAAACTTATTTTAATTATTATTATTATTAGATAAGGAATGTTATAAATATTGTCTTAAGTATTCGTAATTAAGTTGAATAACTTAACTATTCAACTGAAAAGGATTTAACCCTAAAATATCACTCCTTAATTATTTTTAATAAGTTGATTTTACTGAAATATTCATATTAAAGCGTCATTTGTTTACATTATATTATTTAAAAAGATAGTAAATAAACGAATAAATGAATAGCCGATGAATTTTTAATAGATCAAAATTAGATCGTTTATTGAATAAGTAATTAAAATTACCATAAAGGCAAGTAGTGACTAGATTTTTAATGGGCAGATCGATGAAGATAAATTGAAAAACCAAATCTACAGAATCAAGTGAAGATGTATGCAGGAACATCTACACATTCATCTCTCAAATCAGAAATCACAAGAGATTTCGCTACAGAATTTGAAATCTTAAAACTAAAGCTGATTGCACGTGGATCCGAAAATTGGATGGTCGGATCCACGAATCGGACGTATGCTCTTTCACATAGCCACGAAACTCTCTCTGACGTTGTAACATTCAAATCATTCGTATAGGTGACGTTTCGTGGACATGTGAAAGAAAAAACGTCCGATTCGTGGATCCGACCATCCGATTCTCGGATCCATGTGCAATGGGCTTAAAAGCATGTCGTCAAACAACAAAAAGGCCTACATGTCTCACTTCATGACTGTTCGCATACACCATGGGTTACTGTGCTGTTTACGGGTGTAAACTCTACAAACAAAACACGTTGTAAGAATTCAAACATAAAATTTCAGAGATTTCCGAAGACGGCAGACTTGAGATAGAAGTGGATTTCTGCTTGTCAAGCAATCCGACAAAATTAATATTAAAACAGATAATTTTTAAAATTTAATTTAAGCTAAAAATTATTTTTAAATTTATTTACGATCAAATATTTAAACTTAATCTGTAGGAAAATACCTAAAATGATACAAGTATGTGAAGAGGCCTGATGAAGCAGTTAAAAGAAATAAAACTGAGAAAAATAGCAATGCTAAGAAGAGGATGTATCTTGTATCACTTTTAGTATTTACCTACAACTTTAATATTTGTTAATCTATATCTTTCAAACTTGGTCTACTTTTATATCTATTTAAAATCCTTTTTGAAGAAAGTTACCAACTTTATTCGGTTTAATATTATAAAACTTCTTACACCTCAGTTTTATCTTCTTATACCATGGCTTCCTGGTACTTGCTAAGGATTCTGCTGATTCTCACTTTTGGACCACGCTATAACAGATTTTCACAAATATTGTGATAGTTACAATGAAAAATAACATTCAACCTTTACTTTACAGCAATCAGAAATACAGGATCTTTCAATGCTTCAAAAAGACGAAAGTTGAGACTACATAAATAAATTGAAGAAAGGGAATTTTCCTAATACAAGAAGTAATAAAAAATGCAATCAGTTAACCATACGGTCCTCATTAATGTTGCGGACAAGATCTGAAGAGACCTGGAAAGAAGAGGTTAGAGAAAGATAAGAATAACATAGAGAAGGAAGATAAATAAAGTCGTTCTGGAAACAGTCGACCTTTTATTTCCATCAGAAATACAGGATCTTTCAGTGTTTCAAAAAGATGAAAGTTAAGTCTACATAAATAAATTAAAGAAAGGGAGTTAGATATCTCAATGATCGCCTCCTCCGTAATCCATATGCTGCTGTTCATCTACCTACCTACTATAAACATACTTTAATTGATTCTCTAAAAAACGAATACTTCACTAGTTAATGTCAAATGAATTAGTTCATGAATACAAAACAAAAACAAAAAACAACTTAACATTTTATTTTGAGAAACTTGAAGGAACTAAAGAAACAATAGCAGTTACTTTAAATTACTTCCTTATTTTTTTGGAATAAAAGCTATTATTGACGATTGTAATTATTATAAGAATAAATATAATGGTTTTAGCTTCATTCAACATATAACATAATCTAGATTATTTCTTTATTCCCTAATGAAACTGAAAAAGAATAAAAAAAGAATTATGTATTGCAGTAAAGCCCTCATTTCTTGCGACTAAACAATTTTGATTATTTCTGCACTACCAATGTTTTGTTTGTTTTTTATTTGAATTTAGTAATTAATCAACTGCGTGTTTCAATAATTCAGATTTTTAGAATAAATGTCAAAAGCTTTGGATAAACGATTTAAAACAAAACAAAACAAAAAGAAAGTGTCTTAGATTTAATTAAAGACATTTAACCAATTTAAGTTTTCTATTAAATTACATGAAAAAGCATAATGTGCTCAACAAATTAGGAATTAAACACAAGTTGTAAAATTATTCTTTTTACATTGTCTCTTAATTAATCGAATGAAATCGAGGCCACCACACTTTCAATAATAGAATTAAAATTTATAAACTTAACAAAATAAACTACATTGCACGAGTACTTTCAAGGTGTTGACACCTTTTTCTCAAGTGGACGGTTACAAATTTAAAAAATAAAAACAACATTCTGAGTCGCAGGAGAACAATTGGGTCACGTGTGCCGGGGTCAGTTCCATTTTCCTTTCCGGGGGGGAAGGGGTCGCTGCTTCATTATGTCACCGCTTCGGGCCGGGCGTGTAAGGGAAGAAGCTGTAAACTCAAAAATGAATGAAAGATTGCGTGGATTGTTTAGCATCAAGGTGAAGGGGGGGGGGGGGGGGTGGCTGTTATGCGTAAAGGTACATTGTCTCTCTCTATTAAATCAGTACTAATTAGAAAAATTCAAATTTTCCATTTTGACTATTTTTGTCATTTAATTACTTGGATTCCTGGTACTTGCTAAAGATTCTGCTGATGATCATTTGATGATCAGGCTGTAACAGATTTTCACAAATATTGTAATAGTTACAATCAAAATAACAGTTAACTTTTATTTATTTTTATCAGAAATGCAGGATCTTCCAGTATCAATACAGATCTTCAAAAAGATGAAAGCTACGCCTATTTAAGTAAATTAAAGACAGGGAATTTCCCTAATATATGAAGTAATAAAAAATGTAACCAATTATCCATACGATCCGCAAAATTACAGCGGAGAAAATTAAAGCAGTGCAGTGATACAAACCTGAAATTCGCAATGAAGCTTAGAAGAGAACTGGAAAGATAAGAATAACACATAGAAAAAAAAAAGATAACATTGAGAAGAAAGATAAATGCCTAAACTCGTTCTGAAATTAGAACTCAGACCTTAGATATACAAGCGCAATGACCAGATACTTCGTTTAAGTATGTCTAAATTAATGTAACGTTGTAAAGATTTTTTGTTCACTGTATATACGGTATGTTCGCGTTTATCTTTTTATAACAGCCCTATTTATTCAATGTATATTATTTAGTTCTTTTATATTTAGTTATCTTACGTGATTGTTTAGTTATCTTCCGTTTATACTTGTATTTATTCTTAATCAGCATTTATTTTTATTATCAATAGTGTATTCTAATTTTTACTGTTTATCATTTAATTCCGTTATTTTTCTTGTAATGTTTTTATTCAAGTTTTCCGTTGATCGTGCTTCTTATCCCTGATTCGTTATTATTTAAAAAGACAGTTCAAATATCAGTTAAAACCCACGTGTAATTTAAATCCCCCAATCAATATGCAAAAAACTGTAACCAATCACAGCCCTTGAACATAAACTATTTAAACGCCTGCATCATACGAATAAACAGAGAGTTCTTGCCAGATCTTATTCTAGTCTACTCATCTAATTTCACGAACCAGTGGCCGCAAACATTCACCACAATATCTACAAATACCATGCAAAAAAGCCTAAATGTAGAAATGTTTTTTTTTTTTTTTTATTTTTTTCTTATTTCTACAGAGACATTGTGCATAGGTAGACAATTAATGCTAATTAATTTAATGAATTAATTAATTTTTAATTAATGTTAAAGTATTTTGTTTTCGAAAAAAAGCCAAAAAAAAAAAAAGAAGAAATATGTTATTTAAACTTAACAGGCTTGTAGTTTTTTGAACAGCAAATAACTCTGGTAATGCAGCGAAACCACTCTTTAATCGAAAAACGTTGTCGTCCATGAACAGAAACTCTGGACCAACATCACCCCTGAAAAGTCGCACATGTTGGTGAAGGACATTGTCCGGTACATCTGGGCAGTTATGGATCCTCTGTCAAAGATGTTCAGTGATGTACGAGACCTCAGCATAATACCTGCCACCACCATCACATCGTCACCCCCTTACCGGATGTTGGGAAGATTGGCCCTGGTTCCTTGCTCCCTCCTTGCGGGACTCGTCACAAAACATGACATTGCTCTATTGTGCTTGTGTCCACGGTGCGTGTTGAGTCGCACCGTGCATGGAGTCGCCTGCATGGAGTCGCCTGTGCAGCGTTTGTCTGGATACAATTGTCTATGTTACTGCTGCCAGATCCCTGGCAAGGTGGCGTGCAGTGCTTGAGGGGTTCCGTCTGGCGGTTAGCGAAAGACAGCGGTCTTCTAGGGTGTGATGACGTGTGGACGTCCTCTGCTATGGTGTCGGGTAATAATTCGATCCTGCTGGAAACGTCTCCATAAGCGAGAGATGACGCTGGTTGACACGATCAGTACACGAGACACTTCCACTTGTGACTGGCCTGCCTCGAGACGTCCTATCACTCTGCCTCTCGTTTGCAGGTCCAAATGGACACGATGAGCTAAGGCTAACAATTGACATACAGTAATGTACAATCAGTGACCAACACTGCCACACAATTCGTCCTGTGTCGTGACTCGCAATGCCACTACACAGATGGCATTTCTGAACTTTATTTATTCAGTCCAAGAACAGATTCTACCATTTTTTTGTGTGTGTGTGTGCATTGGGAAGACCATTTGCACCTGCCTACCAAGTTTGGTCCCGACCAGACAACCAGAACAATTCATTTTGCAAGATCCCTTAATTTTAGGACATCAGTGTATTCCGTAATATTACTAAAAGATACTATTTGAAATATTTGCTTTGAAAGCCCCACGCTTCTATTATTAGTCATATGTTTTTTTTTTTTTATCTTTAATAGGCAGTGGTACGAAAAATAGATTACAAGATAGTAAAGACTAAAGCAGTTTAATAAACTTTAAAAAAAAAGCCTTTTGGGAAGCATGATTTTATCTAAAATATACTAAAAAGTATAAAATAATTTTGTTTCTGCTATTTATGAAATTTAAAACGAATGACTAAAAATAAAAGCGTGGAACGCTATAACATGTCTATGATGTTATCAATAAATACGGATAAATGTATCTTTTACTCTGCACTCTTACTATTACGTAATATTATAATATTTACTTACTTACTTACTTGAAATTTTAAATTCATTAGTTTCTGAATAAAGGACCAATTCCTAAGATCAAATGTTATTTTAGACTTAAGAAATATGTTAAAAGTAATTAAGAAATCATTATGTGAGATTTGAAAATCATTAACTTAAACTATTGCTTCCTAAATAAAAGTGCAGAAAAATAAAAACAACAATAGGTTTTTCTAAATTGAGATTTCATATCAATGAAATTTACAAACTGTCTTAATATTATGCTAATTAGAAGTAATGCTATCATGTATCATTTTACACTGCAATCTTACGATAACATAATACTTTCTTACTAACTTATTTACATTTTTTAAATATTTGTAGGAGCGTCCCACGCTTTTATTTTTAGTCATATGTTTTTAATGTTATACATCATAGAAACAAAATTATTATCTACTTCTTAATACTTTTTAGATAAAAGCGTGGTTTTTTAAAGCTTTTTTTTAAATTTTAATATCTTTTTAACAATGATAGTCTTTTACCTTAGTTCCTAGATTCTTGAACCATTTAATGTAGACTTGTATTTGCATGAAACTATTCAGTTAAGTCGTAAACAATGAAACATAATGCTTTGGAGTAATTTAACTATGATAGTGCATTTTGAATTTCTGAGTCGACAATTCCAAAGAGATTTCATGAAGAAATAGGAACAATATTAATCAATATTAAAGTTTTCTTGTATTAGATGTTTTTTTTTATTAATGTTAATTATACCTGTATTAAGTGAATTATACTGAAAATTCAAGATAATTGTCAATCTTGAATTTTAAAAACTGATTCAAAATAAAAAAAAAACCTTATCTTTTTTTTTTTTAAGTAGAAGAAATTATTAAGATATTTTATTTAGACGTTTTATTTAAAAGAAAAAAAAAACAACAACAGTTATTCTGTAGATTGAACGGAGTTTACATGCACTGTTTGTAATTAATAGGCATAAATAAAAGCCGGTACACCTAAAGATAGTATCAAACATTAATTTAATCAAATTTACAAAAACTTTTCAACTGTAGTTTCCATCATATAGAGTAATCATTTTTAAGCATTTGCTACAAGTGAGCGCAAGGTATTATATAGGGGTTGCCCTGCTGAAACCCCGTGGAAATATTTTAATGAGATGACGTCCAGTACCACAACGACATCATCGGAATTAACTGGAAACACCGTAGTAAACCAATGCACGTGAGCGTTGGTTACTTGCGGTTATGAAAGCCTGGTCAATGTATATAAGGGTTTAGAAAGGATTCAAGAGAATTAGGAAACTGTGGAGAAACTAATGTATAACAATAAGTGAAAATAAATACTTAGGGCTTGATTTAAACTGAAATAAATTAAAAGTTTTTAAATAAAATGAAATGCGATTGCTTAAATTTAAATAAAAT
>JAFIDM010054484.1:0-30752 GCA_023159025.1 Thereuonema tuberculata | reverse complement strand
AGGAATGTTTAATAAATGTATTAAAATAGTAAACATTTCGATATATAGTTTATGTTTATCTGTTTTTGACAGCATAACATGTCTGCAAGTGAGTTTTTTATTGTTGTTTTTCCTTTTGAGGCTTCTCTGCGATTCCGAGAAATATAAAGTTTTTGAAGAAAAGCCAACTTTTCTCATTTTTTTTTTTGGCCAACATTTATACGAATCCCTCATCCTGGTTCATCAACTCAGTCAGTCTGTCTGCCTATGGCTGTGCGTGTGTGTGTGTTTTTTTTTTTTTTTTTTTTTTTTAAGGACGGGGGAAATGCATTTACGCATACCAAGGAATTGGTAATGTGAGACTCAGTCATAAATGACTACTACTCACTAAAACCCTACGTCCGACTTCCAAAACACCCTACACGGAACCACCGTCAGGTACTACATCGCGTAGGGCAGAATGACTAAAAGTCCGACTCACATATCATTTCGCAACTGATCAAGTCTGATTTTCTCAGCCATACGAAGTTTCCGTATAATAGTGGCAGCATAGTCAGCCACTGCCGTCCAATTAGCCTGGGAGATAGTCATCAAGCCAACGATGTTCTCTGGAGTCACACGCTGTCGAAGGAATTTCTTCAGCTCATTTCTATCTTCATGGAAGCGTGGGCAGACAAAGAGGACATGCTCCACATCCTCGTCCAAGAACTGGCAAGTCGGACATGACGCACCGTCGACAATTCCGAAGCGCCTCTGGTACGCTAGAAAACAACCATGGCCATGTGTGTGTGTGTGTGTGTGTGTGTGTAATAGAACCTCAGTATAACGGACTAATAGGGGCTGAAGGTTGTCCGTTTTAATGAAAGTCCGGTTTATGACAAATAATTCTTATATTGGTATAATGCAACAGGGTGTACATCAATGAAAGTACAATTGTTAGCTATAAAAAGTGTTTTGTTATATATCAAATAAAAAACAGCCTTCAACATAGTAGGTTGATTTGAAAAAGATGTGTATGTATACACTGCATTAAGTTTTAGAACAAGAAGGTCCTGGTTTATGTTGATTGCTTGCTTACATTCAATGGTTTGAAAAAATAATTTATTTTATGCTGGATTTGTTTGCTGCTTATTTCTTCAGTTAATAACTGATGGAGGTGTTCATAATATGCAAACACATTTTCATTTGCCGATTGTTCAAGATATTTAATAACAAAATTTAAATGTAATTAAGTAATTTAGTTTACTTCGCTCACCTTAATTGTAGGCTGACAATTTTTTTAAAACTGTCCGTTATAACCGACGTCCGTTATAATAGGGTCCGTTATAATGAGGTTCTACTGTATATATATAAAGCCGGACAGTGATGTGGAATTTGAAAAATGTCAATACATAAACCATATCACTGTTTCTGTGAAGATACGGCCAATTTATCCTCACGTCATCAACGGCATAAGCGGAAAAATTAGAAAAATTAGAAATATAGGTAACATAAGTTAATTTTATTTTTATATTCTACACTTTCTAAATTTTCTAAATTGCAAATGATTGTTGAAATATTTGCTTTGCAAAACTCTAAGGATTGGCTTTGAGTTTTGCCTTTTCGATATGTTTGCCTAATTTTGAAGTTTATATAATAATGCTTCTTATTAAGATATTTATTTATTTATTTATTTATTTATTTATTTATTTATTTACTACTTATTTTGAGTGTTTGTTGGATTAAAATCTTATCCTGTTTTTGACAAAATTAATGTAAAACAATGTTACAACTGTGGTGAGTATGGGCATTTGGCAAAATTCTGTACCCCAGTCCAACCTGCTTGCACTCACTGTGGTGAAGAAGGTCATTGTTATAAGGAGTGTAAAGTAAAACATACAAATTCTAATATCAAATGTGTTAATTGTATCAGATGGTCTAATAGATTCAATGTAATTAATGTAGATATAAATCATAAAGCTACAGATCCAAATTGCCCAACTGCCTTGAAGGTAAAACAGAAATTCATTGCTAATATAGATTATGGGAAATATGGATACAACTTGTGATTTAAATGTGTTACAATTAAATATGCATCACTGCAGAGCGGTGACATGCAATTTAGTTAAATTCTTAAATGATAATAAATTTGATGTAGCTCTGTTACAAGAACCTTATACTTACAATGACAAAGTTGTTGGTTTCCCATCACATTATAGAATAATCCATTGTACTATTAGTAAACCTTTAACATGTATTCTTATTTGTAATCCTCAATTATCTGTTGTATTTTTAAAACATATGAGTAATGAGTGGTGCACAACTATTTCTGTCATGTTGGATAAAATAATATATTTCTCTTCAATCTATTGTAAACCTTCAGTTGACATTGTAGACACTGTAAATGACTTAAACACGCTTTTAGGCAACATTTCTAAAAACAGCTTTATAATTGGAGTCGATTCAAATGCTATCATGCTATCATGGTATGATAGGATTGACAATGATAGGGGTAGGACTTTTGAAGAATATATAATAACCCAACAGTTAAATATCATAAATGACAAAGAAGGCCCTACTTATATATCACCAATGGGGGAGAGTACAATTGATCTCACCTTGGCAGGAAATTATTCCATGAAATTAATAAATTTTTGGGAAATTATGGAAGAAGAAATGTGCTCTGATCATGCTGCTATTAAATTTGTATTAAATACAAATCTAACTAGATATGAAACCACTGACAGAAACTATAATCTAAACAAAGCAAACTGGAATATTTTTCAAGACCAGCTAAGAAGTAAAATTGATACACTGAACATACATCAGGATTTAACCAACTCAAATGATATTGATCAGTATACTTACCAACTAACAAAAATAATTAAAGATGCAGCAGATTTATCAATTCAGAAAAAGAAACCAGGTAGAAAAGCTGTCCCATGGTGGACTTCTGAACTAACCACATTACGTAAACAAGTCAACAGATCCAGGAGACGCTTTCAAAGACAAACAAATCCTGACCTTAGAGCTGGTAGAGAGATTGAATACAGACTTCTAAAAAAGGAATATATGTTTGAACTAAATAGGACAAAAATAGCTTCTTGGAAAACATACTGTACTACTGAAGGTAACCAGAACCCATGGAAAAACATTTATAAAATTTTAACTAGAAGTAGATATAACAACTGTGTTGCTGTCAGTACATCAAAAAAACCATAATGTCAGAGATATAATTAGTGATGTAGTAGAAAACATGTTCCCTCAGGACAATCTTACAACAGAAAGTAATATCCTTTATACAATTCGTCATGCGTCTAATGAAATTCATAATCTTGATACCAATTTTAATGAGATTACAAAAACAGAACTTAAAGAAGCTGTATTTTCTATCCACCCTGATAAAGCACCTGGAGAGGATGGACTATTTGCTGAATTATATAGAAAAGGTTATCATATAATTGAAGATAATTTACTTAGGTTATATAGTGCTTGTTTAACTCATTCATATTTTCCAAAACAGTGGAAATCAGCTAAAGTTCTGTTAATCAAAAAAGCTATGACTGAAACGAATAATGAAAAATACCGGCCAATTAGCCTTCTACCAGTTGGAGGAAAATATTGGAAAAACTTATTGCTACAAGAATGATCTGGCATGCCACGATTAACAGTTGGATATCTGAAAGGCAATATGGCTTTATAAAAGGAAAATCTGCTGAACAAGCTATATATGACTTAACTGATTTTATTCAAAAAGGCTTTCAAAGAAAGGAATTCACTGCGGTTATCCTTCTTGATATTCAGGGAGCCTTTGATAATGCCTGGCATCCCAGCATTATTTATGAATTGATAGAATTGAAATGCCCTGGTTATTTAATAAAACTTATCTGCTCATATTTAAAAGATAGGAAAATAACTGTAAATTCACAAAACACAATAGTTGAAAGGCAGTTAACAAAATCATGCCCACAGGGTGGGATTTTGTCCCCGTTATTATGGAATATTATTATAAATAAGGCACTGAACTTATTTAGTGATGATAGTGTTAAGGTTATGGCTTATGCTGACGATCTGGTGATTGCTTATCAAGACTCCAGTATAATAAATATATCTAATAAACTCAATGAAGCAATAGGAAAGCTTCTTGACTGGAGTTATTGTAATAAACTAAACTTCAGTCATGAAAAAACTAAGGCAATATTATTCACAAAAAAATACAAATATAATTACCCATATATTGTAATAAATGGTAAAGAAATTGAGTGGATTGATTCTATGAAGTACTTGGGTGTATTTTTTGATACAAAATTAAATTTTAAAAAACATTTAAGTTGTATTTTATCTAAAGCCAAACAAATAGGCAATCAATTAATAAGATGTGGATGTAATACTTGGGGTTTGAATTCTAAATCTGTAAAAACCATTTATAAAGGAGCTATACAACCTATTATACTCTATGGTGCGGCAGCTTGGGGTGCTATTATCTACAATAAAAGTATTATAGATAAAATGTTAAGTGTACAAAGATCTTTTGCATTACGTATTGCAAAAACCTGTAAGACGGTATCAACTGATGCACTTTTGGTTATTAGAAGACTCCAACCTCTTCCTTTGGCAGTTCAATATAAAGTCATTGATTTCTTTTTAAAAACAGGAAATATAAAAGATGCTCACCAAGCACTAATTCGGGAAACAGGCATTAACATGATTCCCAGAGAAACTGCTATGACTAATAATATCCTTCCACCATTACAATCAGCACCAAATGGAGTATTGGATGGTTTAGATCCAAATACATATAATGCAGATATTAATATCTTTACTGATGGGAGTAAATCTAATATGGGAGTTGGTGCTAGTGTAGTAATAATAGTACACAAGTATCCAACTTCCATAGAGTATTGTTTTAGATACAAATTCCCTTGTTTCACCTCTATATTCCAAGCAGAACTGTCTGCAATTAAATTTGCTGTCGAATGGTCCACAAAGTTACAAAATAAAACTCTTAAAATTAATCTGTTTAGTGACTCAAAATCTTCCCTTCAGACACTCCTAAATATAAACAGTAAGCTAAAAGATGTACAAGAAATTCATAAATTACTCTCTATAGATAATAATATAACCTTTTACTATGTCCCAGGACATTTGGGATATGAAGGGAATGAAAAAGCTGATAAAGAGGCAAAAATTGCAGTTACCGATAACAACTTGGAAATTACTTATCAGCCATTCCCCACTAAACTTGCTTTGTCCAATGTTCAGTCATTACTATATGAGAAATGGAATGAGAGATGGAAACAATCCACCAAGGGTCTTTCAACTAAAAAATTCTTCCCAACTATTTATCACTCATTTTTTACTTCACCTATAGATAATTTTAATTTTGCTATAGGTCAAATTCTTAAAGGACATGGAAATTTTAATGCTTACCTAGCCAAATTCAATCTTTCAAATAGTGCCTTTTGTGAATGTAGAGAATTAGATAAAATTGAGCATGTCCTTTTTAATTGTATAAAATTTGATTATGAGAGACAAATATTACTTCTAAATTTATTATGTCATGATATTATATGGCCGTGTGATATAAGCTTACTTGTACAGAAACCATTATATAATTATTTTAAAGATTTTGTTAACATTGTGATGAAAAAACAAATAACTTTTATTAATAACCATATAACTTTAAATAAATAAGTAAAAAAAAAAAAAAAAAATCAATTGATATCTGTAATTTTGAAAATTTATACCTTGTATTTATAGGAGTAACATTACAATTTACATTGTTTATTTTAGCACTTCTGTTTAATATGTTATACTTTTTTGTAATTTTTCATCTATTTCTTGTATATATAGTGTTGTACTCGTTTGGAGTGGTGCACTCAATTAAAACTTCTTCTTACTACTTATTTTATACTTTAACTCAATATTGTGGACTTTTTATTCCTGAATTTTATTCTTAATTTTAATTTTAATTTATATTTATTTAAATCTGTAAATATGTTTTAGTATTTAGATCTGACCTAATAATAACTTAACTTAATTATTGATTTGGTAGATTTTTGATTTTTAGATTTTAGTTGTACAGTTCAAATACTAACAATACTAAAAATTTTATTACTATCTAAAAATAAATAAAAAAAAAGGAAACAAAGAAAGATATAAAAAACAAAAAAAATAAAAAGAATATAATATAATATAAAGAGAGCAAGATCTTAGAATATTGTGTGTTTCTAACTTTTCCAGATTTTAATTTCTAATTTTTCTACTTATGCCACTGATGACGTGAAGAAGGATTAGCCGTATCTCCACAGAAACAGAGATATGATCTTTGTATTGGCAATTTTCAAATTCCACGTCACTGTCTGGCTTTATATGATTACTAATATAAGTTGCCGTGCTGGCGTGGCCGTGCGGTCTAGACGGCAGGTCTGCCGTTGCGGCCAGTGTGCCAGTTCCCGGGTTCGAATCCCGGTCGTGGCATGGATGTTTCTTTCTTCTTCTGTTTCTCCTTCTGTCCGTTCCCGTTTCTTTACCCTGGCAGTTAGGGTTAAAATGCATCTCCCAACCCGCAGTTGAAAGTCAGCGTGGGAGATTAGACTTTCATCCCCCCGAGACAGCGAGCTGTCTGAGGGAGGCCTTTGTCCAGCATTGGGCTGCTAAAGGCTGTTAGATAGATAGATAGATAGATAGAATATAAGTTAATATTATTGTAGAACAAACAGACAGACAAAGTGACTTCATGAGCATCATGTATCTTTCTAGCAATTGGAATAGAAATGCTTATATTTCAAAACAGGAAAAACTTATTTACGATTTTTCACAGATGTAATATGCTTTCAAGGTAATTTAAGATAGAAGGTTGGCTCCGCAGCAAAAACGGTTTCTATTGGCTAACGCAATGACGTCACCTGGATGCAAGGTTGAATTGCAGAGCACTCGGATTTTAGTGTAATGCTCAATAACTATTTCTAACTCAAATTAAAAGTTTTGAAGTATTTAAATTTTCTCCCGATTTAAATATTATGTTTTGTCAATCACTTACGATAATTTAGAAAACAACTGGAAAAATATTAAGATAAAATGAATTTTAATTTTCTTTTCATCTCTAACGGTAACACAAATTTACTTTGCTTAAAATATATCTTTCTAAATCTTCATGTATTTAAAAGAAAAAGATTTCATTGAGAAAATTTCGTATCTAATTACCTAAACTCTCTTTCAATGAAAAAGAAGGCATTATTCATTCAAAAATCAACTAAATGAAACTATGGAAAATAACCAGGTTCTAAGCCCTATACTTTTTTCTTTCTTTTTTTTTTTAAGATTGACATAAATTACAGTGTGTTTAAAAGATCGGAGAAGAACTCATAGAATAAAATCTTTAAACGTTCACAGACAGAATATCATTTTTATTATTTAACCAATTATTAAATATTAGAAAATAACAATTTTTTTATATGGTTAAATGAACTTAAAATTATCTTAAACATATTTACAAAAAACAATTTAATTTATGCATATTTTTAACAAATTTTTAATGTTTGTTTGTTCCTTTCACCATTTAAATCAGCAATTTATTATAACACAAGTAAAACATCACTTATTTATACAAAATAACAAAAAAAGAAAAACTAAACAAAAAACAAAAAAACTCACGAATTTCATCAACGTTTTCCTTAGCTTTCGCGTAGTCTGAGCCAAACATCAAGGGTAAATCCTGCTGATGATTCCTAATACGGATGAAACAGCAGTTTAGGATTCCTGTTGATGTTGGCTTAGTGTGTGAAGGCATATTTAATGTCTAGATGTGATTTTTTCTTGATTTATGAATTATTACTGACGTAGTTTTGCTCTTTTCTTTTCAATTTCTTTGCTAGCAATACCTTTCTTTAACTTTCATTGGTATTTATTAAAAACGAAGTCAATATAGTTAAAAACTAATTTTATTTTGTAATATTTGATGAAAATAACAATGAAATTTATAATTTCTGTCTTAGTATTATCTTTGAAAAGTTCCTTTCTTCGATTTACTTATTTATTTTGGAATCAGACCGCTTATAAATTTAATATTTCAAATATTATTTCGCTAATTTTTACAATCTTTTTGAAAAAAACAAACAAAAAAAGCTCTACTTATTATTTGAATAGAAATTCTGTGCTTCTCAAGTTATAGGTCACCTCTAGAATTTGATCTTAAATTTTAACTTTTATTAAAGTATTATATATTACAAAAATGTATTTCTTCATGTTTTATATTGACTTTAACCAGAATTATTACATGAATCAGTTATATCAAGCCAATTTTCTTTTTCTCTTCTTGAAAGAAATCTTATAATGATTCGTCTATTTTTATTATAATGGGATCTCCCAAATCTACAGAGAGCAGAAACAGAAATCTATTTTTCTGTGGGTTTTGAATTTGTAAAGATTCCGAGATTTCAACGATCATTCTGTATAGAAGCTGTGGTACATTATGCGATCGCTATTACGATTACTGCTCGTACTTTGTTTACATAACTCATATAAGATAACATAATTCATATAAGACAGACTGTTAGTCCCATGTCTCACAAATCGCTTACAGTATCAACAAATGGCCAACGTTGGGCCTTCACTGTTTTTATTTTTATTTAGAAAATTCGGTGTAAAGTTTTGGTCAAACAGCATCATTTAAGAACGTTTGAAAATGTTTTTGCAAATTTTCCCTCTTAATTTAAGCATTAGGTCCTATTTTTTTTATTGAAAAATTCTGCATATTTATAAAAATTTGAAAATAAAGACTGAAATGTTTGACTGGGCAAAAATACATTTTTCCAAAATAAGAAAACAAAATATCAAGTTCAGGTAGAAAATGAATTGTCATATAGTTTTTGGTCAAATAAAGGACTGAGAAAGGGGTATCCTCTCAGCCCTTTACTTTTTACTTTATATATAGAAGGTTTAGAAAAGAAGTTGAAGGAGGCAAGTACAGGAGCTGTTAAGATGGGGCAAAGTAACATAAGATATCTTGCTTACGCCGATGATATTGTAATAATATCAAATAATATTATAGACATGCAGGAGAAGATAAATGTTACGGCAAAATTCTTGAAGGGATTAAAATTAGAAATTAATTTGCAAAAAACAAAAATTGCTATTTTTAAAAATGTGGGAAAACAAGCAAAAATGAAGAATGGTTTTGAAAGGTAATTGAAACAGTAAATGAGTATAACTATTTAGGGTATTGGATGAATGGATGCAATAGCCCAATAAGTCAGATAAAAAATTTAAGTAATAAAGGTACATTTGCGGCAGTGGAAACTAGTAAAATAATCAAAACGACGATAATAGGCTCACCTAAGACGCATCTGTGGCTCTTTAATAAATTACATAAAAGCTCTACGATATATGGGGCAGAAATTCGGGGGTGGGCAAAAAGAAGGGAATTAGAAAAAATACAATAGAGTCCCGATTATCCGCTAGCACCTAGCGTAAAATTATACGCTAGAGTGCCGCGTAAAATTTTCTTCATTACGAATCTCAAACAAAAAACAATTTTAATCCAAGCTAACAACAGGGGAAATACAATAGGCCCTACAGTGCGAAGATCGAAAATTACTGACAGGTTTATTGTGCGTTGTGATCCTATAGGCCTTCTCCGAATTTGTGGATGCAAACGTAAAGGAAAGGTTTCTGCTTTACTGTACAGATTTTAAATTTTACGTATTATGTTTTTTTTTTACAATAAATCGTAGTTTTTAATGGTGAAATATTTTTTTTCATGTTTACACCTCATTTTTAGTCTTTTGTCGGGTTATCCGCGATTTACGTTATCTGCGAAGCCCTTGCCACCCAATTCCGCGGATAATCGGGGTTCTACTGTACAAAGAAAATATATCAAAATTCTATTAGGATTAAATTGGAATACCCCAAATTATATTTTGAGAATGGAAATTGGTTTTGAAGAAATGTTTACCCTTTAATTGAAAAAAGCTGTAAATTATATTAGGAAGATTTTTGAGATAGAAGATTACGGGTTTCCAAAAAAGTTTTGGATTCAAATGGAAAATGATAGAGTAAATGGGTTAAGAAATAAATGGAGAGATGAAATTTCAAAATGTTTAAATAGTATCGGTCTATCAGATGAGTGGATAGAGGAAAATTTTAGGTTTGGAAATAAAAAGGTATTTAAAGAAATAAAACAAAGAATGGAGGATAACGAGTGGTAAGAATTAAGCATAAAATAATAGCATCCTCTTATAATATTTGATATAAAAATATTTACACGAATAATATTATGAAATATTATGAAATATATAATGAAATATATATAATGAAATATATTCTAGGAACAGCCTTCGTAATTCATAAAAGTATAACCAGAAATGTCATTGATTTTGAATCTTTCAGTGAAAGACTCTCTGTCTTAACAATTAAATGCAAGAATAAGTATTATTCAATATTCAATTGTCATGCACCAGTAAATGAAGATAATAAGAAGAACCGAGAAAAAGTAAAAATCTTCTGGGAAGATCTGGAAAATTGGCTATCAAAAGTTCACAGGAATAACATAATAATCATGATGGGGGACTTCAATGCACAACTGGGTAAGGAAAAAGCATTTCAAAAAATTATCGGAAACTACCCTGCTCATAAGAGAACTAATATAAATGGCTCAAGGTTAGTAGATTTATGCAGGTCATTCAACCTTAAAATCATGACAACTCACTTCAAAAATCTAGCTAGAAAACAAAAAACATGGATTTCACCAAATCCTATCTTAGGAGAAATTCAAATAGATCATGTCGTCATCTCCAAATATAATTATCAAGAAATTAAGAACATTAAAGTCAAAAGAGGAATGGAAGTTGATTCAGATCACTATCCAACGGAAATCCACACGCGATTTGTTCCAAAATGTAAACTCAATAAACAAACCAGGACGATTAAGAGAATTAATAATGAAACTCTGAAGGAAAAGGAGTGCGATTTTCAAGAGAAGCTGAAGGAAGCGGGGATTGATGTCAACAACTTTACAGAAATGATTCAACATACTGCGTTTGACATAGCTCCACAGAACCAACAGAGAAAGCACAGATGGTGGAATAATAAATGTGAAGAAGCTCTCAGACAAAAGAAGAAAGCTTGGAACTATTGGTATAGCAGGAAAACAAGTAGTAAGTGGAATAGCTATCAATCTGACAAGAAACAAGCGGATAAAACTATTAGGGCACAAAAGAGGTGCTTTGAAAAGGAACAACTTGTATCTATAGAAGAACATTTTAAAAAATATAATGCAAGGGATTTCTACAAAACATTCAATAATTGTATGTCTGGGTACGTTTCGCAATCTCTATGCTTCAGGAAAGAAAATGGAAAACTAGCACTTAATAATGACGAAAACTGTAAGCTATTAGCAGAATATTTTGAAAAGTTACTGAACTGTGAAAAACCGACCAAAAAACTGGAATTCCATGATAGCATCCCTAATAAAGATTCAGAACCACCAAGTCTTGATATGATTAAAAAATACATCCAACAACTAAAAAACAACAAAGCCCAGGTGAAGATGGCATCACAGCAGAGATTCTAAAAGCTAGTGGAGATTTAGGTGCCACTATTATAAAAGAAAAAATGGACAAGATCTGGGACACCGAGACAATTCCAGAAAATTGGAAGGTTGCATTAATTCACCCACTTCATAAGAAAGGGAATAAAACAGACATTAATAATTACAGAGGAATCTTATTATTACCTGTAGAATACAAAATCTTATCCAAAGCTTTTTTAGACATACTAAATCCCCAACTGGATAAACATATTGGAGAATATCAAGCTGGGTTTAGGAGTAGTAGACCCTGTCCAGAGCAAATTCTAAACCTTAAACAAATAATTAGATATTTGAAAATGTCAGATAAGAAGATAGTGCTAATATTTGTTGATTTTAAAAGGGCCTATGATTCGATTGACAGAGATTCTCTTTTTAAAACCCTAAAAGAATTTTCAGTAGATAAGAAAACTCTGGAAATAATAAAACTAACTTTGACAAACACGGTGTCTAAAGTTAAATTCCATGGAACTATTTCTAGTCCTTTCCAAATTGTATCAGGAGTCAGACAAGGAGATGGTTTGTCCCCACTCCTATTTAATTGCGTGTTGAAAAAAGTTCATAGAGAATGGACATGTGAGGAAGAAAAACAAAAACTTAATAAATACATTATGTTGGGTAGATCTAAAGTATCAATTAACTGTTTGGCCTTCGCGGATGATCTAGTAATATTAGATTGGAAACATAGAAAATGCAAAAAGAAGAGTAGAACTCCTAAAGGAGACAGCAGAAAAGGTGGGATTGCAAATATCCTTTGAAAAAACAAAATACATGACCAATGAAGACAATTCACCAGGAATTCTTAAAACTAAGTACGGCAACATTGATAAAATGGATAACTTTAAATATTTGGGTGAAAATATAAATCTTAAAAGTGAAAAAGAAGCAATTAAAATTAGAATTGAAAAAATGAAAAGAGCATACATGAAAGTAAGAAATTTATACAATAAAAGATGTTTATCTAAAGCCGTTAAATTGAGACAGTATAATACAGTTGTAAAACCCGAAGTGCTTTATGGGTCAGAAACACTATTACTAACTGGATGCAAAATGGCACTAGAAGATTTCGAAAAGAAAGAAAGAAGAATCTTGCGAAAAATATTAGGTCCAATCAAGAATAAAGATAGCGATTGGGTTTTGAGACCAAACAGAGAAATTTACTTGCAATGCCCTAAAATAACGGATGATATCAGGAAAAGACGTATTACCCTTTATGGGCACTTAGAGAGAATGAATGAAGATAGATTAACAAAGAAAATCCATACTTTCTTCCAAAACAGGAAAACATTCAAAAAAAATGGGTGGAGTGGCAAAGCAATAAAGGACTTAGAAGAAATGCAGATTGATCGGGAGACCCTACTCAGCAGAGACAAATTCAGACTAAAAGATAAGAAGTTCAAAGGTTTTCAGGAAGACGTAGGGAAAAGGAAAACAACTGGAGCCAAATGGTCGGATGAAAGGAAAAGAGTCCATTCGGAAAGGATGAAAGAGTTTTGGAGAAAGAGGAAGGAAGAGAGAAGAAAATAGTAATCTTAATGTGGTCCTTAGTTGGCCTGAAACGATTATAAAAAAAAAATAATGAAATATTATCTCAATGGAACTGATAAATGGTGGAAAAAAAAGATATATTTGAAAATAAGATGTGGAAATTATAATAATTTAAATATGTATAACAAAAAAGAAGAAAATATGGCAATATAGGAAAATTAACATTGGAACATATTATTTTATATTGTGAAAGTTTTATAGCTGAGTTCACCAAACTTCGATGAACTTTGATGGCTGCATTGTGGACGTAGCCTTTGTTTTAAAATTGTGTGAAAGGAAACAAACATTAATAAAAAGAAATTTATCAAGTTTCTGAATAAATTTCCTTTTTATACATGTTTGTTTCCATTCACACAATTTTAAAACAAAGGCTAAACTTTTTCTTGGTGCACTCGGCCATTAAAATAGAAAGAGATAAATGGTTAAAACTGAAGAAGAAACATACAGAGAAAGAGATAATAGTAAAAATGTTATATGAAGCAAGGGCGTATATAAGGGGGGGGGGCCGAGGGGGCCCGGGCCCCTCCCGAAATAATGAAGATATGTTCTCTCAACGTTTTTTTTTGGTTGAACAGATAGGTTTTCATTGTTTGTTTTTTTTGGTTGAAAAGATTTTTTGGCCCTGGCCCCCCCCCCCCCGAAATAATGAAGATATGTCCTCCCAACGTTTTTTTTTTTGGTTGAACAGATAGGTTTCCATGGGGTCTCTACTTAATTATATTAATCTTGAGCCCCCCCCCCCCGAAAATATATTCTATATACGCCACTGATATGAAGGGAAATGTAAGATAAATTTATGTATGTTTATAAATGATGTAATTGAGAAGTGGTCTGATATAATAAGAAATACAAAAGCAATTATGTGATAATAAAAAAAAGAGGCGTCCTCCCCACCCCGTGTCAAGGCGGTAGCCCATACAGGGGTTCAATTAATTAGAACTGTTGTATATCACTAATATTAGAAGCATTATTATTGTTTAGTATTGTGTAAAAAAATCACCAAATGAAATGTATCAAATGTGTAATTAAATCTTTTTATATTTAATTAATTCGGTAGCAATTTGAATAAATCTTGGCATCCCGAAATTTTGAAAATGATGTTATTTTTTTGGATTGTTGCTGATCTTTCCCTAACCTGTGCCCCCCCCCCCCACTTCCCCAAAATAAAATTCATTATACGCCCCTGACTCGAACTATAAATAAATAAACTGTAAAAGGGGAAAATAGGGATGATTCCTAAAGATTCTGAGAATTTAGGAAACGTTTTTCCGTATTTAAATTTTTATTCAAAGTTTATTGAAGAATTTCTTTTTCTCCCTGTTAGTGATTTTGTTATTTCGATGTAATTATCGAAAATTACTTCGAAATTCTCATATCGCAGAAAAGTAAAAAATTATTTTGTATTTGATATCACCTAATCGTAGATAACGCAGTCAATTTTGACGCGATAGTTTCAGTACATTCTTGATAACACAAATGACCTTCCACTGGTTTTATTTTTATTTCGAAAATTCCGTGGAAATTTTTATTAAAAAGCATCATTTAAGAACGTTTGAAAATGTTTTTGCAATTTTCCCTTTTAATTTACGCCTGAAGTATTATTTTTTCAATTGAAAAATTCTGCATGTTTATAAAAATTTGAATTAACGACTGAAATGTTTGAATGGGCAAAAATGCATATTTCCAAATAACTAAGCAAAATCTTTTACAACTATCTTAGAAAGCAACCAGTTAAGGAAAGAATTAAGATCTATATTGATTAGTCACAACTTACCAAAGTATACAAATTTTATAAGGAATTGAAAATGAAATGAGAAAGAAAATACTTATATGTTTATTAATTTTTAATTTTATAATTTAGAATCGCTCTCTTCTCACTTAGTTATTTAGAATAATTTTGACTTAATATTTGGGTAATTCTCCTTACTTTCAAATAAAGAATATCAAATAAAAATAAAAGTTTTAAATTGTTATATTTTTAAATTTTAGAAGTTTAAGGAAAAATATTGATTATCTAAAATTGGATATACAAAACATCATTAATAATGTTGATATTATAATACTTGTTGAAATTAATGTAAATTTAGGAGAACCAGAACTCTTATCAACTTATGTCTTTTAATATGATTTATAAAGTAAGGGAAAACAAAAAAGATGGTGGTTTATTGGTTTACTAAGAAAAAACTTATGTTATAAAAGAAATTAATATTGATACAATTACCCGTGAAAATTAAACATGCACTGAAAGTAATATTACAAATGATTTTGAAATAACTTTATTAGCTATTTTCAAACCACCTAATACTAATAAAAAAGATTTCTTAACTGAATCGCAAAATATTTTAAAGTATCTTATTTCTAATCTTGCAATGAATTTAACGAGCTGAAGATATTTTAACAAAACAAAATGAGAAACAAGAGCAGCACACGAATAAATAAATGCCTTTTTGATTCGATGATCGAAAGGAATTAGGAACGGCCAGCTGTTGTTACTCATGTGCTGCTCTTGTTTGTCATTTTGTTTTATCTTATTTGTAACTTACGCAAAAAATTGTGCCATGCTTATAGTGGGAGATATAAACATTCATATTTTAGACGACACAATAAATCCTCTTGTTCAGAAATACATAGACATTTATCATACTTTTGGCTAAACATATTCTATTAACAAAGTCACAAGGGATATTAGGACAAATATAACAACCTCAAAACCATGGATTGACCACGGCTTTGCTAAAGCTATTGTAGTTCATTTTATTGGAAACGTTATACAGACTGATATATCTGATCATTACATTTTAATGCTATAACTGAGAAATTTGAAACAAAACATAAACCCAAATAGAGAATCAAATACCGAAACAAAAACCTCAACTTTCTATAAAATTTATGAAGAGAAACCTGCTCTAAATATGAAAGAACTCCTAGAAAAACTTATCAAATATAACATTACAAGTCCTAATAAAATTAATAATCTATTAAAGAAAAAATGGCGTGGTAGAAAAGACAAACATATAATTAGAAAATCCCTTAATACAAATAGTTCATTCCCTTATAATAAAACTAATATAGAATATAAACAGCAATGGATGACAGATGAATTATTAGAACTCTTAAAAAAAAGATAGTTTTGTGTTTTAAATGAAACTTAGCAAAAGTAACAAAATATATTTAGAAAATTATAATAATAAAAAATCTTAAGAATAATTTAATAAAAAAAATACTACGAAAAAATAACAGAAAATAACAATAATAAGAATAATAATAATAAGCATTGGAGTATTATTATAATGTTATTAACCAAAAAAATAATATAAAGAAAACTAAGGAAATAGATCAACTAAGTAAACAACATAAAGGTCAAAATATATTATCGAAGTTTGATGATACTTTCGTAAATGCAGGTAATATTGAAGTATGTTCGTGTAATACGAAACTGCTTAATAATCAAAAGTTCATTCAACTTAACACATTAGCTTTAATCTCTTCAACAGAAGCTGAATTTATAGAAATAATTACATATATCAAAAATAAACACTAATCCTCAAGTTAGCAGTCGATTTGAACTAGAATCATTAGATATCTTATATTGGCTAGTCTGAAGTATTTACTCAATATTACTAAAGTATATCAGAATCAAAACAATGTTTGAGTTATTGAGACACAGAGTTAAGAATAGGATAAGGGAATTCGCTTCCTCTGATTCAATATTGCTTTATATCATTTTTCGCAAAATTATGTAGGAAATGAATTTGTGTGTGTTCAACTAAATTTTGAAACTCTGGAAGATTCATTTTGAAAGTTCGTCACGTAGTCAATGTTTTCATTGAAATCTGTCTAATGGCAAATACTTCTATATTCTGTAGCACCCGAAGGTGTTTCCAAAATAAAAGCTTTAATGTTTTGATAATATTTCGTTGTTTGTTTTGAATCCTTTTGTAATAGGAAATAATCAATGGAGACGTCAAGGCAGTGAAACGACAGCTGCACAAAGTGGTAGACCGAGAAAACTAACTGACCGTAGTATTCATTCTTAGTATAATATTCGATCTAAGAGATTCATATGTAAATAAAAAAAATAAACATGAAAAAAATTAATAATTTATAACTTCATTATGTTATCGCCGACCTTTTAATTTGAAGATATTTAACTTTATGACTATTATATAGTCTTAATGTTATAAAAATATACTTATTTAACTGACAATTCTCAACTTAGGAGTCCATTTGTACTAAAATAATTAGATATCTTATTTTCGAAAGCCTGAAGTATTTGATGAATCGATTGGTTCGAATTGTAACAAAAGAGCATCGATTATCCGAAACAATGCAGCAGGGGTTCGGATAACTGATATTTCGGATAGTCGATCATTTACGAAAAAATTGTTCCAGTAACATTTCCGGATACCATAGCAGTGATGCGTAAAAAGTTTGCCTGAAAACCAGTTGCTGACATTTCCTTCTTACGAACTAGGGATTTTGTTGGCATTTTCTTCCAATACAGACCAGTTTCGTCTGCGTTGAAGACATTGGTTCTTTTGTAACCCTCTTATCAATATTTTTTTTAAAAGACTTTAAAATGTGCAGCTGCTTCAGTAACAGCCGACAGTTTTTATTTATTTTTAAAATTTTTTATCAACTGGAACGCCTTCGGTTAACCGATATTTCAGTTGATTGGTATTCTGATAATTGATGCTCTACAGCAGCGGTCGGCAACCCGCGGCCGCTAACAACCATTTTGACAACCATTTTAACAACTATTTTTATTTTTTTTTTTGATGTTAAATTGAGATTTTCCGGGTTTTTTTTTGGTTGTTAAAATAAGATTTTCCTTTTTCAATTTTTTTTTTTTTGGTTGTTAAATTAAGATTTTCCTTTTTGGCCCAAGTGCGGCCCGCAGTAATCCCCACATAACATATTTGGCCCTTTTACAACAAAAGGTTGCCGACCACTGCTCTCCAGTATATGTGCACATTACGTTGCATGAAGTCATCAGAGCAGACAGACAGACAAAGTGACTTTATGAGCATCATGTATTTTTCTAGCTCTTGGAATAGAAATGCTTATATTTCAAAACAGGAAAAACTTACTTACGATTTTTCACAGATGTAATATGCTTTCAAGGTTATTTAAGATAGAAGGTTGGCACCGCAGCAAAAACGGTTTCTATTGGCTAACGCAATGACGTCACCTGGATGCAAGGTTCGATTGCAGAGCACTAGGAATTTTAGTGTAATACTCAACAACTATTTCTAACTCAAATTAAATGTTTTGAAATATTTAAATTTTCTCCCGATTTAAATATTATTTTTGTCAATCACTTATTATAATTTAGAAAACAAAATGAAAAAAATATGAAGATAAAATGAATTTTAATTTTCTTTTCATCTTTAATCGTAACACAAATATACTTTCCTTAAAAAAAAAAAATCTTTGTAAATTTTCATGTATTTAAAAGAGAAAGATTTCATTGACAAAATATCGTATCTAATTAAGAAAAAGTTTCCACTGTTAGAAAATTCAAAGTTTTTCTAGACTTTTAAGATTGTAAATTACCTAAACTCTCTTTCAATGAAAATGCAGGGATTATTCATTCAAAACACTAACTAAAAAAACTGATGAAAATAACCCAGATTCTGAGCCCTAGACTTTTTTTTTTTTTAATATTGACATAAATTAAAGTGTGTATAAAATATCGGAGAAGAACTCATAAAATACAAATCTTTAAAAGTTCACAGACAGAATATCATTTTTATTATTTAATCAATTAGTAAATATTACAAAATTACAATTTTTCTTAAATGGTGAAATGAACTTAAAATTATGTTAAACATATTTACAAAAAACAATTTAATTTATGCATATTTTTAACCTAATTTTATTGTTTGTTTGTTCCTTTCACCATTTAAATCATCAATTTATTAGAACACAGGCAAAACATCACTTATTTCTGTAAACTCGATCACAACATTAGTGAAGAAATTAAAATATTAATTTTATTCTTATATTCTATACTTTTTAAATTTTCTAAATTGCAAATGATTGATTGAAATCTTTGCTTTGCAAAATTCGAAGGACATGCTTTGAGTTTTGCCTGTTCGATATATATAAATATATATAAATAAGATTGAAATAAAACTAATGCAAAAAACTTATTCGCAAAATAAATATCTGAAACAAAGTAACAAACAATTTCATGTATTTTAAAAGAAAACAGAAATGGCGAAGAATTTAAATCTTAGATTTCAAATCACTTCAGCGTTGGCCTGAATGACGATAGATCTACTTTCTTAAAAATCCTTTTTAAGTTATTTATTTATTTCTTTGTTTTAAAAAATCCTGAAACTATTAAAAAAGAAAATTTTACTCTTACTTTTAATTTATAAAATCTTTTTTTTTTAAAACAGTTCAGATTTGTAAACAACAATGGGTGAGATCACGTGTTTATTAGCTGCCAACCTAGAACAGCCGTTTCATGCTCTTTGGCGATCATCAGCTAGGAGCAGTCACCAGTAAACAGCGAGGTCTCGGTACTGAATACAGAGGTCTTGTGAATAATCATCGCAGTGCCGCCTCAAAAGCAAAAAACAACAATAAAAAACTCACTAATAAATTCCTGTGCTAGCAGTCCGCCTTCCTCAATGATTTTTTTTGTTAATGTTTAGAAAATTCAATCCGCGCATTGAATTATTAATATATTGTTGCGCTTTGAGGCGCCAATGCGATTCGATGAGTTCAGATTTTTATTTATTTAAATCCCTATGTCTTTCTTAAGCAATCCAGTTAATTGTAATCATTGCAAAACACTCGCGATTTAGTGGATTATTAAAAGGCTTAATATTCACAACTGAGGTTCGGATGAAGCAAGAATTGGAGGTCTTTGTCCCTCCATATTTTCCTAACTGCCGCTGTTAAAAAATTGAAACGTTTTTAGTCAAAATCGAAAAACATTTAGAAGTTGTATTTCCATGATATTATTGATTCATTATCATTTAAAGCATTTTATTTGCATTCAAACACTACCAATATTTCATATAATGAAGCAACTTTTGTTGTGTTGTTTAAACTCTAAAAACCTGGACTTAATACTCAAATGATACAGAAAACTAATTTAACACTGATATGAAAGGACAAGGAGACCAGTATCTGCAAAGAAGATGTTTGGTCTCCATGGCAAACAACAAACCACAAACAAAGAAAAAAAGAGAAAAAAAAAAAAACTAACAGAAAGAAAATTAAAAAAAAAATATCACACTCCGCACAACTGACAAGGAGGAGTATGAAACGGTCGGCTGGGACCCACCCCGAACAGCTCCAAGGACCGCGAAAGGCCCTATCCGAGGAGCTGGGTACAGTTCGGGTCCCACCCTCCCCATTGACCCCCGCAAAAAAAGAAAAAAAAATTACATCAAATAATTCCTCCCTATAATCCTTAGGACAAGAAAAAACTCCAAGGGCAAGAAAAATTCCTTCATAGTTAAAAAAAAAAAAAAAAATCAAACAAACAATACAAATGTCCCCAGTTAAAAACAGAAGAGAAGGAGAAGGCTTCGCGCTCTGCGGTCACTACCGAGCGACTGAAAAAAAAAATCATTTGTGTTAGCCAGATCCCCAAATATAAAATTCTGTATCAGTATAAAAAATAAAGACAAAGAAACAAAACACACAACATATTAAGCACTTATCATAAATCAATAAGTTAATAAATATACAAATACCCAAATCTTACAAAATATTCAGTTACTTTTAAAAATACGAAATTGAAAAAAAAAATGTTGAGGTTATGATTAAAGATATTTACAATTAAAAAAAGGAAGACAAAAAAAAATTCCTAGTACAAAAAGGAACCAAATAAATTAAACGGGGCAATTCAAACAATGAATAAAATTTAAAAATAACTGATTACAATCCCTTATCCTGTCGCAAGGACAGGGTAATGGGATACTCCTCTTAACAAACAACATTTTGGAATGGTTCCTTAGTCTCGAACGACCAGGATCCAAACAACGCTATTGGACGTAGTCCGGATCCTCGTCCTCAGAGAGAAAACAAAGTCCGCACTAGAAAGTGTCTCCACGGTTTAATCTAAAAAGGTAAGAATTAAAAGACCCGTTCCATATTAAAAACTGGTTAACAGTTATTCCGAAAAGAGTAACTCTGTTGATAAATCCAAAAAGTGGCTTACCCTTACAGGAATTGTTGCACTGTCCCTGCCAAATGGAAATTTGATCTTGGTATCTAGGCCTAATGGTGAGAGAAAGACAGCGGCAAAGAACAGGGAAAAGAGATATCAACCAACAAAGAAGCTCGCTTGGCCTCCCTGTCAGCCTCTTCATTACCACATATGCCTATGTCAGCCTTGACCCAAAATAACTGTATCGCAACACTGTTATTTAAAAGTTCCCTGATATTTACATAAGTATCTCTGATCAGTTTTTTAGAATAGCAACAATTATAAATTGCTCTCAGTGCAGTTGTGATAATTGCGATACTTAGGTGTTTCTTGCACCATAAGTCAAGACACACATTGACGGCATAAGAGATGGCTCCTGACTCCGCCTGAAAAACAGATGAATCCTCAGGGAGGGGTTGTCGATAAATATCTAAAGTTTTATTATGAGTATCTTTGAAGATGACAGAGAAACCAACGCGGCCCTCATCTTTAGAACCATCAGTGAAAATTTTTATATTAAATGAGAGTTCATTGTCTCCCAACATTTTAATAGGTAATGGATTAATAAAAGCAGGGTGAACCCAAAAAGAAGGAGATACTGTCTGTTCATAATTTTCACTCTGAATTCGATTATAATGAAAAAATAACTGTTGTGCTTGAATCCACATGGGAACAATACCACATAGAACGTACAAGGCTTCAGTCGAAACCGTCCTATATGTTCGGTCTATAGCTATTAGAAATGGTCTCACAATGGTATCTAAATTTCTATTAAGAAGAGATTTATTAGCAGAGTCACCCCAAACTTCGGCCGCATAGAGAATTTTTGGCTTAATGGCCGAATTGAAGATTAATTTCCTAATCTTCGAAGCCATCCCTCCATTTTCAGGAGCAATGAACATGAGCCTGTGAGCATTAACGTCAATCTTTTTCCTATACCACTTAAATGATCCGTCCATGTAAGATTCGAGCTAAGTGTTACCCCTAAGTATTTCAAATTTTCAAAAAATTTAATTTTGCCATTCGATACCTTCAAGAGGGGTCTCTTGGTAACATTCCTGCATGGACAGAACAGTGCTGCTGTTTTCTTTTTCTTAATTGAGAGTTTGTTATGATGTGCCCACAGGCTCAAGACTGGCCAAACAAAGAATCTCATAAAATTTCTATTTTTCTAATGGAATGGGCTCTTATGACAACAACCAATGACAGAAACCTAATTAGGGAAACTTAATTTAAACACATTTGTTTTTAATTCTTTTGTTTAATTTTAAAACCAATAAAAACTATATTTTTTTGAATATGCAGTTTGACAAATAATTTTTTGTTATGAGAGAGGTCGAATATTTTATTTTTATTTTATTGATCAGCGAAAGATAAACAAAACCCTCAATCATTTCACGTTTTCCTTTTCTTTTAATTTTCATTATTTATTGAGATTTTTACGAAGATTCGTATCCCCAAAGGAAATTAGTTCCAAATTTGAATACAAGGTGGCTACTACTCTTGAATTTGTCAATCATCCTAAGTGTGATTTTGATTGTGGCCATAATCCATAGAAGTCCATTGTATTTCTCTGGGAATTTGTCTCTTCTCTTTAAATGTGCATAACAAGTTTCAAGAAGGTCCAACCAGCGGTTAAGTTACTGTGATAGAGTGAAAATTGATGAGTTGATGGGAGCGGGAAGGATTTACAAAGCAAGGAAATAGCTTTCAAGCAAAAAAAAAAAAAGAAAAAAACTGGCTAAAAATAGTAGATTTCTTTCTTTTAGGGATGTAATGAAGGGGCGGGGAAATTTACAACTCCACCAACCCCTCCATGGGTACTTTAGTAAAATGAAAACGATAAATATTGAGAATACACAATGTTTGCAACCACACCTTGAGTTGTCATCAACAAGAATCTGGGACAGCTGTTTCGTTCTTGTTAGGACCATTAATGGCTCCTCTCAGGAGTCTTGAAAGGCCGTGGGTCCGTACCCCTCTACCAAGAATGAGATCTCCTCAAAACAAACAATAAAAGAAAGAAAATAAATACCTTTTCACGAACCTGGCCAAAGAGTTTTAACAATACGAAACTGCTGTCCCAGATTCCTATCGATGACAACTCAAGGCGTGGTGAGAAACAGTGTACATTCTCGGTATTTACCTTTTTTCTTATTAGTCATTAACTCTGTAATGGTTTTCTTAATAGATTGATGAATCCACCTCTGATACTTGCATGATTTTGATTTTTGAAATAAAGAACGGAAGGAAACATTTTTGTTTTGTGTATTTTTGGTTAGGGTTTCTTCGGGGGGGGGGTCCTGCTTCCGGGAATAAGACCCGGGATCCTTAACCGTTCGCATCTTCTCTCTCATCCCTGGAGTTTAGCTGGCTGACGACTACTAAAGAGAACGAAGCGGCCGTCCCAGTCTCTACCTGATGACAGCTCTGGGTGCGAATTCCTTTATTAGCTTTAAGTCTTGCATTATTATCATTTCTTACTGATATTTATGTGGACGAAATTGTTACAGTATGTTCCAGACTGCATATGATCCATAATGTTTATATTTTCACCTTATTTTTCGGAATTATTCTCTTGATTTTCAGCGAAACGAATATTTTTTTTAAATTTTCATATTTTCCTTATTTTGTACCTTACTTTCGTAGGAAAATTGAGTCAGTGTTATAGTTTGAGGCACTGGATTACAGCTGGAGAAGCCGGCTTCAATATCCAGCGGAGGAAATTTTTCTCTAGGTAAACATGAAATATGAACCACCTGATTCCAATTACTCTTATTAATCATGGAATGCTGGAAGTCTTTCTCCCACGACTTCAAAGGCTGTAGTGGATACTGTATGTATGTAATGAAGGTGGGTGGGAGAAGCCATGCACTGCGACCAGAGGTCTATTGTACTATCCCACGGAAATATGGACAGATGGAGAGAAAGACTGAGAAAGTATGGTGGGAGAAGTGCAGGGGAAACGGGAGAACCCCGAGAAAACCTGCCCAGCGCGGATCGTCCACCATCACGAAACCCACATGAGAACCGAACTCGGGACTCAGAGGTGAGAGGCCTATGTCTTAGCAACAACGCCAACCGCGCGGCCTACTGTAAGTTTAACTAACTAAAAAAAATGAAAGTAATCAAATCAGTCATTGTGTGTTTGTCCGTGTGTGTCTCTGCCCAGGATTATGGAATGGTTGTGATGGTCATCGTAGTTGTTCAACTTTGTATTATAAATCTTTTTAATGTGAGTCTTTGTAGAGAAATAAAGTAACAAAAAACTTTCCATTGAAAAAGTATTGGAAAACAAAATTTGGTGCCTAACAATGAATATAAATTCGTTTATTTGGGAAACGGATTTGCAGGCTTTTCGAAGATTAAAATTAATCGTCGTTAGACAAAAAGTAGATAATGAGGATTCTTGGAATATTGTTGTTTAGGATTCGATTCTCTCACACAACCACACTGAAAAACAAAGCAAATTTAATAAACTCTTATTCAATTATGCCAACTTGAACATAATTTATTTTTTAATTTTATTAATAATCTGCAGGTTTTTTTTAAAAATTATGCTTTTTTGTTTCGTTGATAAATGTAATTTTTAATTAACGATTTTTTTTTCTTGTAGAATATTATAAAATAAGAATATCAAAAATTAATTTTAAGATAATTATGAGCTTGAAAAATTTATAACTGAAATTGAAAAAAGATATTTTAATATGAAACTGAAAATCCGACTTCTACACTTCGCTTATGCAGTTCCCCTCCTGCACTTCTTCCACCATACTTTCTCAGTCTTTCTCTCCATCCGTCTTTATTTCCGTGGGAAAGTACAATAGACCCTCTGGTCGCAGTGCTTAGCTTCTCGGCCACCAACATTCACTAAATAACATAACATAACATAACATAACACAACATGGCATGACATGACATAACATAACATATAAAAATGACTCCACAATCCCTTTCATAGGATTTAAAATAATTTATTTAAATACAAAAGCAGCGAATTTTCGGGAACATATTTTACGTCATTCCCTTCTTAAAGCAAATAAGGAACTAACAAATCAAGCAATAACTTAAACAGAAAGAACATCATAAATTAAATATACACACATCAATTGAATAATATAAATTGTTACGACAATGGTTTGTTATTGAACTTGCTCATATTATTAAATTTATACATGACAATAATATCCATATACAATAAATTGACAAAGTTAATAATCCAATCCATTGATTGTTATTCCTTTTTAATTGTCTGTCTTAATTAAATTTCTAATTAAACCAATAGTGATTAGATCAACTCTTAACACCTTCATATCTATTAAAATTGTTATTCCTTGTGTTTTTGATGATACAACTCTCAAGGATTTTTCTGAATTTCCAATTAGTTTCTTTATATAAAATTTTAATGTCCTCATTCATAATGTGTCCTTTTTTTAAGCAATGGTGAGCTATATCAGAGGCGTCCATATCTCAGTTCTTTAATGCCCTACCATGTTCCGATACTCGTTCAGCCAATGTCCTTTTCGATTCTCCAATATAAAAATTGCTACAAATTTTGTAGTCGATCCGATAAACTACACCCATTTCATTTTGTTTATTCTTACAATTAATTTTCCTACGTATTAAAATTTTGATTTCATTCTTATATGTAAAACCTATATTGATGTTGAAATCACTACATAACTTCTTTAGAATCATACTGTCTTCATTGAGGTAAGGAATGAATACCTTATTTTGGACCTTACATATTTCTTTAATTTTAAATTTATTGTATTCAGTAATTTGATCATCAATAAATTTTACAGGATAATCATTTTTGATTAATAAACTTTTCATATCTTTAATTTTTTCACTGTATGTATCTTCATTGTAAGTATTTCTTTCCAATCTTCTAATATAACTTTCTACTATATTCTTTTTAATATTTATTCTACGTCAAGATCTGAAATTTAAATGTGATCAGTTTGGCAGTCCTTTTTAAAATATTCCATTTTAATTTTGTTGTCCTCATTAATTAATTTAACATCTAAATAATTTAATATCTTATTATCTTCCAGTTCTTTCTTAAATTTTATATCTTTATTCTTTTTATTCAAATTATCAAAAAATATCTGAAATTGTCTTAACGTTCCAAACCTAGTAATCAGTATTTCGTCAACATATCGAAAATACTCTAATTTTTGACTATACATTTTATCTTTTAATAAGTTGTTTTCAAAATGGTTCAAATATAAATTGCAAAGGGTTCCTGATATTAGAGACGCCATTGGGAATCCTTTAGTTTGTTTGAAAAACTTATTGCGATGTTTGAAGTAAGTATTGAGAGTAACAGATTCCACAATTACTTAAAAATTTCTTCAACTAAATTATACTTCAATAAAATTTCTCTATTATCAAATACATGTTTTTCTAATATCATTAAAGTTTCATTTACTAGAACGTTGTTATATATATTTTCTATATCCAATGATAAGAGATTGAATTTTTTCTTACTGTAATTATTAAAAACATGCAATTTGTTTACCAAAACTTCTGTATTTTTAATAATCACTTTCTGATAAAACAATCTAAAATTACTCAACCAAAAATTTAATTTCCTAGCCAAATTTTGCGTAGGAGGTCCGTATGCGTTAACCAACGGACGTAATGGGTAATTTTTTTTGTGAATTTTTACTCTATCTTGTAAGGTGGGTGAATTAAAAGACTCTTTGTGTATTACATCTCTTTCTAAGTCATTAATTGATTTACTGTCAACCAATTTTTTTAGTTATGTTCTTTAACTTGTTATACAACGCTACAGTAATATCTTCTTTGATTTCCATGTAATGTCCATCTGCAACCAATTCATTCAATTTGTCTATAAAATCATTTTTAAAAAAAGGATTTATTTTTATAATTATATAAAAAGGACTCCACAACCCCTTTCATGGTATTTAAAATAATTTATTTAAATACTGAAGCCGCGAATTTTCGGGATTTTATTTTACGTCATTCCCTTCTTCAATACTTATTTCAAACATGGCAACAAATTTTTTAAACAAACTAAAGTATTCCCTATGGGGTCTCCAATATCAGGAACCCTTTGCAATTTATATTTGAATCATTTTGAAAACAACTTACTAAAAGATAAAATGTATAGTCAAAAAATAATATAACATTGACGTGCGTAAAATTACTTTAACATGAAACAATTAAGCCCAACTCACTAGACTAAAAAACAATAATTACAAATAAAAATTCAAAAAGCTCACATGAATCGATTTTCTCCAGCGCTCTGGCTGGGTTCTTCAGATGCAATTACATAATAAAAATAAAATAAATACAAAGTTCAGTCTTATATAGGAATTGACACTGTCACAATCACAATCCGAGTTGAAAATCACTGATATCGGAACATCACAATATCGATCATTACTAGATTCAAACAAAATATTTTATATTCATTTGATGATTTTATTACTTTATCGACCATTTTGAACTTTTCACTGGTGAATATGTTCAATGATTCAAAACTGATCAATTAAAAAATTTATGTCCAGGTTGTAACATCCAATTGCAATCGCACAGATTTTCGCTGAGACGACTTCAGAGAACCATTAAGAACACAAGTGGTCTCCGGAATTGTTTGTTCGTCTTACACAATTTGAAGGCAATTAATTTTTTCTTTGATTTTCTCAGTTATGTATTGATAGTCAACTGCAATTTGTTTGTTATAAAAATAATTTCGAAATTAGTATTTTCTTTTAATATGCGACTTATTAGTACTATTATAAAACTCACATTTCAGCGTAAATGAAATGAGAAACAAAAACAAAACAGAAAACGAAATTCCAGTAAGAAATAAATTGACTTACAATTCCTATGGTTTTAGACATCATTTCTCAACTTATTGTTAACAATGTTTAAGTGTAAATTTAAAAAATATTTTAAGAAGTTATCCACATTTTCATTTTATCAAAATAGCTATTTCTTTTGTTTCGTTTTAAAAATATATTGAAATCTTGGAACTAGAAGTTGCAAACACTTGATTATGGAAATACAAATATTCAAGTAATATTGCTTCTGAATTAATAGAAACAAAATATCAAGACAAGCATCAAACTGTAACAAGTGGAGAAGTGCATCTAATCATATGGGTCAGGTAAAATTTGTCCTAAGCGAGTCGCTGCCGCCCATTCGACTCGACACGAAATACAGTAGAACCCCTGTAACCCGTCACCTTTGAGACTGGGGGTATGGTCGGAACGCAAAAAAAGGTCGGATTATCAGAAAATACTGAAAAAATCGGATTTACAATAAAATATACGGATTTAAAATATGCGTTGTCAAGCAGTTCAAGTTTAGGCATTTTCAATGTTTTGCGATTCTTAAGAGCGTTTTCAACATCTACCGTCACTGTATATGCAAGTAAAGAACACAATGGCGCGACGGGTGGTGAGTCACCGACGAGTCGGGGACAAGTTCAGCCGGCTCGAGGACTGTTGGATTAACCGGAGTGGCGGACCAGCCGAGGGCGAACGAGAGTGGTTCTACTGTATTGTAATTCTACAAATTCGAGTAAGGAGTTATTTATCTTCTTCGAGGAAGGAGTTATTATGACAAATACAGCTGATAAGGTTATACTTATTACACTTTATTTGATTATTTGCAAACAAAAAAATATTTTTTTTTCAAAATACCAAAAAACTATGGAAGATAAATTTGTATTTGCGAGAATATTTGCAGAAGCTTTGATAAGAACTTAGGTAATTAAAAGTAATTCGCTTAACCTGTCTTTAATTCATAGAAATTGTTTTTGTCGATTATTTCTATCATTACTTATAGAATGCAAAGATAAATCTTTGGTTCAGTTATTTCTGGTTTTTGGAGTGGTTAAGTTCTGTTAGAAATGGAATGTCAACTATTGCCTCAGCGTGGAATAGAAAAGTATTTTTGTGATGGTTTACTTCATGCCTTCTTGCTTGTAAAGATGACCAAGTTGAAGATGCACTCGCTTTATTGCATGTTGCGAAAATACTCAAAAAAGAAATGCTTCAACACAGCAGCATATTCAATGGTGATTTAGATTATGAATCCCAACACAAATCTGTTCCTCGATACCTACTTACTATCGTGAATATGCTATGATATTGAGCCAGTATTGAAGCCAATGAAGTTGTTACTCAACTATCTGTAACCATATCGCAATTGCTTTGCTTTAATATACAGTCCTGAAAGCCAAATGGTAATATATTGAGACATCAAACTGAAAGAGAAACCCCCCTTGAAGTTTATATGGGTGTTTCCATTTTTGGAAAAACTCAAAAAAAAGAAATCATGGATAAGCTGCATTCACTTGGACTTTCGATCTCATATTCGCGTGTGCTTGAACTCTCGACAGCGATGTGTGAAGTTGTAGACGTTAAATTCCAAGAATAAAAGATATTGCGCCCATCAAAATTACGTGAAGGAATCTTTACAATTGGGGCATACGATAATATAGACCACAATCCAAGCAGTTCAACCTCTGAAGGTTCCTTTCATGGAACAAGTATATCTATATTTCAAAATCCTACACCTGATTGTTTAGGAACAGTAAGGCCTACACAAGATATGCAGTATAACATAAGTACCTTGAATAAGCGAAGTGTGACCAGTCTTCCAGAAGAATTTGCAGTAGTCAATCCAGCATTCCTTCCTTCGAAAGAACCTAATATTGCAGTTTGTTCCGATACTGAGATCGAAACTCATGTTGTCAACCATTACTATGGATGACAAGAAAGAGGAAATCGCATGGTTGAAACACGTTATCAGTAACGATACCAATATTGGACTTGATGCATCATGGGCTGCCTACCATGCAAGTAGCAAAAAAACTCCAACTGATTTCATTCCTGGAATTTCAACACTTTGACCACTATTTTACGAGGATTCGTTGTCAATAGCTATGCTTCAGCATGCGATGGGCTTAATTAAACAAGTTACACAATTTCTCAATGGAAATCAAATTCCTGTCATGGCATTGGACCAACCATTGTTTGCGCTAGCAAAATTAATTCAGTGGAATAATCCAGACACATATGGTGAAAACAAGTTTTTGGTGATGTTTGGGGCATTTCACATCGAGCAAGCTTTTCTTAGAGTTTTTGGTCAGTGGATGTCAGGAAGTGGATGGAGTGGTGCAATTGCTCACGCTGCTATTGCAACTTCTAATGCTGCTGAAGGTTATCCGAATGTAATCCACGTGACGAAAGCCAGAGGAATTCATCAAGTAACTGCTGCAGCACTGAAGATATTATTGTTATAAAATAATTAATAAATTATTTTAGTGCGTTTAGCTTCAAACATAAATGAAATAAATTAAAGAGTAAATTTTTTCAGTCATGAATATTTTAATGACGTCAGTGAAAATTCATTACAAAAGCCGAATGAGCATTGAATCAGCCTCGATTCCACTCCACCTCTCTCGGAAGCAGACAGAAGTTAAGGTGCTCCAATCAGTTCGAC
>JAFIDM010054483.1:26590-38129 GCA_023159025.1 Thereuonema tuberculata | reverse complement strand
TGAATTATTTATCGAAATTGATTTATCGAAACTGATAACAAAGAAAGACAAAACGATGAAAAAAAAAAAAAAAAAGAATATTTCCTATTTTAATTAATTAAAAACATTCATCTATTCGATGCATTGACAAAATGATATTTATAAAAATCAATGCTATTTTTTTCGTAAATAAACCGTAGCATGATGACAATTGAGAAGTGTAAATTTTCACGTTATGACAGAGCCCGCTATTGTGGTTTCCGTATTCGTTCACGTGACATTTGCGTTTCCCGTATATAAATCACGTTATGGCAAAAACTCTCTAATATCTACCGATTTTCATCGCTATCACAAGAGCTCCTAGATGGGTCACTAATGACAAATGAAATTGTTGGATAATCAGTATTTAATTCTTCTTGATATTGATTTGGGCCAACTAAGGACCACGGATACTAGCCATTATGAAAACCTTCATGGTGGAGCCAGTAAAGTTCGAGAAGGGGGACGAGAATAACATCAAGTCAAGAATAACACTGAGATAGTAAGTCCCAGGTTGAAACGGAAACGAAACACACAAGGAGAAAGAAACAGTCATGCCGATTCGGAATTCGAACCCAGGTTCCGACACAACGGCGTCGCAGCAAACCGCCGTCCAGCACGCTCGGCCATATCGGAACGGCTCAGTATTTAATTATAAATATTTATTTATTTATTTTTTCTTTAAAGGTTTTTCAATTCAAACTGACAAAATTTTATCACAAACAGTAAAAAAATTATAAAAAAACGACAAAAGAAAATAGAAAAAGAAACAAAAAAATAAAAAATATATTACAAGATTTTTCCTTAATTAAATTTATTCATTACAATCGAGTTTATGAAATGCATGAACTTAAAACATTGGATTCTTCTTGAATACTTTTCATATCCTTTATCGAATAAAACATATTTATTTATTAGGCTTTTTTTTCGATGTTTGTTGTTCATGAAAAAGCTGAAAAACTTATCAGTAAACGAAGTAGCATATTTTTTTTTCTTCCTTTCATCAGAAATTCATTATAAGTTTTGTTCATTTTTAACATTTAGAGTGTTAATAATTACACCAAAGAAAGGAATATTTTTGCTTTAGATAAATAATAGTCTATTTAAAGTGCAATGTATAAATGTTATATTTTTCCCATAGCCATTTAAAACAGTCTGTGAATCCATTTATAGAATTCATCTTGAAAAAAATTAACATTAACGTAGATAAAAATCAGTGATAGAGGCGAATAATTTACAATGAAAAGAAATTGCACTTACTTGACAAAGATGGAGTAAAGGACAGTTTCGGAATATTTGGAGTTTTCCGTCTTCAGGGATGGCACAAACATAAAAGACAACTTAGGTTGGTGTAAAGAAAAACATTTGACAACAAGTTCCTATAATAAATTGAAACTCATACATCTGCTCATATAATGCTGTTCACAGACGAAAAAAAATGTTCAAATTTACGCCACTAGGTGGCCTAAATTCTTGTTAAAGAATTTATGGGAATCACTTTCTGAATAAAAATGCCAGCAGTTATTGCAAGGAATCCATTCTGAAGGACTACCGTAACAATATCATAAACTTTGGGAATGAATACCGTGACCTGTTAATAAAGTTATTTTTTCATTACGGCAGCAATAGCTTCACTGCACTGAGAGCGTATCGTCGCGTCGTTTGAAAGGCATGCGAATAGGGCTCATATCTAAAAATGGGATAAACAGGATAATTTACGAAATTTCAAGAATCCGAAGATTTGGGTGTGGCACCAGAAAGGGGCGGAAGTTGTAATGCAATGGAAGTTGTTGACTAAGTTGGTATTGCTGAGACTGACCATTCAGCAAGTGCCTAAAATTCTTCATCCAGTGCCCGAGCAATGCCACGTGAATTCTCTATCCTCTCGTCCACTGTTATAGTGTTCCGGTCATTTTGATACTTAGATGGTATACGAACTAAAACCGACAGATCCTCAGCTACGCACTGATTTCGCTCTCGGTCTTTGGTGCTAATGGATGTTGAGAATATACGGCCAGGGTATATACTGTGGACTGATAAGGCGATTTTACACTAGAAGGTGCTGTGAATACGCAGGATTGTTACATATCATCGAGTCCGCATGTTGTACATGAACAGCCGTGCATTCCCGTTACGTGACGGCATGGTGTGGATTCAATGCTAAGTTTATTCTCGGTCCGTTTTCTTTGAAAACGTGAGAACTGAAGGACGGGTTAGTGTACGTTACCGTGAACTCCTTCCTCTACACGTGATTCTTGCCCTGCAAGAAAGATGTTCAGAGTCTTTCTGCAAGATGAAGCAACACTGGATATTGGTCAACCAGTGAAGGAATTGCTTCATGCCACCTTCGGCAATGATCAGATAATATCCAGAGCTTTTCCAGATGCATGACCTCCACGATTCCGGACTTAAATCCCCGTTATTTCTGGCTGTGGAAATATCTATCAAAAATCTAGAAAATCTAGAAAAATCTATCAAAAGGCATAGGGCGTCGTGTTGCTAACATTACACCGGAAATGCTTAATGGAACAATTGATCCCGCTGTGTTACTCATCCTGTATGTAATCGACTTAGCTGGAAGGTATATAGAACACGTTCTATAACTGTTTTTGAATAATAAAGTCTTGATCAATGAAGTACTTGATCACTCTTCAATTACGTACTGCTATCGGGTTATTACGAAAGTACTTCATAACTTCGTGCATTTGTTTGCTCAGCAATTTTATTTTTTAAAATGTATTGTATTTGTTTATTTTAACGGTTTATTATCTTGGGCAAGTTCATTTTTTTCCTAAATTTTTTAAGAGAACAAAACAAAAATAACAGAATAAGGATCGTGAAATTTATTACAGTAAGTGCTCAAAATTATCACCATTCACTGCAAGACAGTGCGCTAGTCTGTGCAGAAATATTTCGAATATTTCGAATATTTCCAAGCTGCTTAGTAGTAATACACCTGCATTCCAGGTTTATTCTTTGCTCCAGGTCTGGAATATCGCCTTGACGTTCATCTTTATAAACGTTGCATTTTAAATAACCCCACAGAAAAAAAAAACATCATTAGATGCCAAATCGGGTGACCTTACTGGCCATTCCACAGTCCCTCGTTTATCTATCCACGAATTTGGTAACTCTTCGTCCAGGAATTCCAGCACAACTGCTGAAGAATGCGGAGGGGGCCCGTCTTTCTGGAAGCATATTTCGTTTTCCTGTGCTACGCCTGAATGGCGGGACTAATTTCCTCTTCCAACACCCTTAGCAAAACCACCCGTTCTTCTATTGAATATTTTTCTATTGTGTAGAACAATAGCGTAAATTAAACCTGTGCAAGTACAATATAACCGCTTGGTTCAAATTGGAGAGATCACTGTACTAATCATTCCACTACCGTTTGACGTGTTTTTTTGGTTACTCCGGCGACAAGTGGAAAAACTTGAGGTCAATGAATGTGAGAACTGTAGAAAACGAAACTGGAGAGGGAAATAATTTTTGAATATATCTTATTGAAAATCCGTATAGGTAAATCTTTTATATCAATAATCTTCTGTCTGGGATATTTGCTTTGAAAATAAAATGAAAGCAAAGACTAAATGATATGAAATACATGAAATTACATATGTTTGATGTGAGTTACATCTAACATTAAACTGCAAATACGAAACCTAAATGTTCCATCTCCGCGTGAACCTTCTGTTACCGTTTTCAAAGTAACTTCGTTACATATTCATAGAAAGATTTAAGGAAAAAAAATAACTTTAACTTAATTCTTTTTCTAGAATATGTTAACATTTAAAATTAAACATTTTTGCTTCTTCTAGGGAAGTAGATTACAAGTATTTTCAGAATTTTCTTCTTTTTTTCTTTTTTTTCAATATCAATGTTTAGATTGAATTTCGTTTGTTAAACTAAATCTTACTATTTTCCCTGATCCTTAGTTTTAAAGATCCTTAGAATATTTCGGGCAAGTGCTGTAGACTTCGCTACCTTAAGAATACAACATCCATTCCTATTAACTTCAGATATATACCTTAAAATACATTATATTTCATTGTTTATCCACATTCAGATTTCTTCATTTATTCGGTAGTAAAACAATTTCCAATGGAATTTAAAGCAAATAATATCCAGAGGCAAGATTGTTTTTATTTATTGTAATATAAAGAACCAAAAAATTACTAATAAAAGCCAAGCAATTTAGTTATAAAATAAAGTTTAAGAAATTTAGAAAAGATAAAATAACATTCAATGTTTCCGATAGCTAAAATCATAATCAATAACAGTAAAAAAAAAAAGAATTAAATACAAATAATGGAGAACAAAGTCAAAAAATACATTTAAAACTAGAGATTCGATATTAGAAGTGAGATATTTAGTAATTGATTCAATAGAGCGGAAATCGGAAAGATATAATTCATTTGTTGACAGTTGCTGATTTAGATGAGACCAGTTCTGACGACTACGAAGTTACTTTCTCTCTTTCATTATGGTTTTTAATTTCAATTTAGATATCTTGGCTCTATTTCTTTCTGTTTTCCAATGATTGAAGACAGAACTTTTAAAACATTTTGTATCTTAAAAAGCTTTGAAAGATAGTGTGTGATACTTTAAAGTTGAAGTGAGTTTTGGCTAATCATTCACCATCAACACTATTTTTGAACTAAATAATAAAATTCTAAATTGTCATCTTACTTCTTACTAGAAAAAAAAAGACATCAAACAACAATCACTTAACGTACTCACATTACAACAATTATTACTCACATAACAACAATCCACAGCAAACTGAGACTTTAGCACAATATTAATTGTTAGTTACGTATTATTGTAATATTTATCATTTCAAATGTTTTCTGTTTTAGATTCTTCTTTCCAAGTTCGACTTCAAGATATTACTTTTTAGTACTCTTGCAAAACCTTAAGCCATGTTCAGAGGTTAGTAACAATTTAATACATTTTTATTTATCTAATAAATTGTAAATATATAAGAAATTAAATATATATTAAGAAAAAGAGAAATTTAAAACTTCTCGAAAATTTGCAATTTTTAATAAATATATTTTAAATACTAAAATGAGGTAAGTGAAGTATTAGTAAATTATAATGGTGGCCGCACGGTTGGCGTTGTTGCTAAGACATCGGCCTCTCACCTCTGAGTCCTGAGTTCGGTTCTCATGTGGGTTTCGTGATGGTGGACGATCCGCGCTGGGCAGGTTTTCTCGGGGTTCTTCCGGTTCCCCTGCACTTCTCCCACCATACTTTCTCAGTCTTTCTCTCCATCTGTTCATATTTCCGTAGGATAATACAGTAGACCTCTGGTCACAGTGCTTGGCTTCTGTCACCCACCTTCACTACATACATACAAATTAAAATGGTAATTTATTTACATCTTTAGTTTAATTTTTTTGAGGGAATCTACGCTCTATCTATCTATATTAATGTTGAAAAATTATGTGAATGTCTTTCGGAAACTCCTAAATCTTACATTGTAGTAGTAATGAATAAAAATAACCATTAACTCCCAGGATAAAATTTCAAATTACAGTGTTACAGATTGAAACTGTTGTCTCCCTCTTATCCCTTTTGAGGCCTATCCTGTCATTATTTTCTTGCTTTTCTCTAAACATTCCTTTTTCTTGAATAAGTTATTAACTAAAGATATTTGATAAATTTGTTACACATTTACAGTATTAAATAATCCAGAAATTGGGTTATTATTAGTGGAGCACAAGATATTCTCGTATGATTTTTTTATGAAGGCCTGTAAACATCGAATTGACTTATTGGTTTTTAAGACAAAGTATTAGCATCAGAAGTTGGTATCTTTCTGTAACACATTTTATAGCTAAGAAAGGGAGTAAGTCTCATAGTTAAATATTAAATGTATAAGTCAGATATCAATTGTACATTCAAGCATACGAAGCCTTACTATTCAAAAATGGTTAAAATTTAAGCCGAACGCACAAATATTTTTAAAAAGTTTCTTTAAAAATGCAAAAGATAAAATAAATTTGCCTCCAAGTCATCGATTAAGTCTTACTATTCAACTTGAACATTTTCTTCTCAGTTTGTTTATTTATCTGTTTATTTATTTGTATGGCATCAGGTTAAAACAAGTGGACAGACTTTCATGAAAATCGTTTAGCAGCTTCTTTATGTTGTAACTTAAAAACTAAGGCTCATTTACTTTGCTTTCTACCCATCCCATTCCTCAAAAATGAACCTCAAAGTTCAGCGCTAAAATGGTTGGGCAGATCTCTTAAAATTTGATGTGATATTTATTTGTGTTCCACTTAAAATATATGTGCATGATTATTCTGGTCTCTATCTTCCTCTCATAAAATTCATGCCTTAGAGCTTCATATTCAATGCCAATTAGGCAGTGATAGCTGAACCTACACCAAGTCAATAAATTAATTCCCTTTACCAGGAAATCTACAAATCCAGATCATTTCGCACGAAAACACCAAGAAACATAAATTGCATCATTATTTACTTACATGGAATTTTTAACATGTTATTATATCTCAGATGACATAAAATGCATGTTCTTAGATGATAGAAAACATGCTGTGTTAAGTTAAAATATTATAACGTCTTAAAACCAGCTTTTGGCCGAGGGAAAGTGAAGTTTACGTAATCAATCATAGCATGTATCTAAATCAAAGCAATATATTTTTTTAGTGCGAAATAAAAGCTGAAAATATATAGTTTCTGCAGAATACTTTTTTTTAATAAATTAACATACAGGGTGTATTAGTTAGACCCGGTTATTTCGCAAACAGCAGCAATAACGTATTAGTAATGCTACCGATGGTAGTACTAATGTCATCAGTAACTCCAAGTAGCGTTCACCATTCACTGTATCATCGAAGAAGAAAGGTCCCCAGATGCCATTGGAAGAATTTCCAGCTCATCCTATATTTTCTGGCGAAATAACCTATTGTGACACCGTCGCCTGAAGATTAAAGCCCGATCTTGGTATGTTGTTCCAATTTACGCTCATCTATGGAAGTTCGCCTCATCTGTCCGTAAAATTCGATCAATGCCTCCTCCTCCTGCAATTCATGGATGCAGAACTCTTTCGGGTCAGGATCATCCTCAGTTAGGGCATGAAGTCTTCAGTAATGAAATTAAGGTATTGAACAAGATCCACTGATGCATTTTCAATGTCTATTTTACCAGACCACTTTCGTTTCGATGTTTTCGGACCAGCGCAGCGCTTCGGTGATAATATGTTAGTTCTCTTCGGTAGTGATTGTGGTTTGTTGCAACAGAACCAGTGTCTTTAAATTTTCTCGTGATTGCAGTCATTGTTTCGAAGAAAAGCCATATTCCTCATCTTTCCTTGAAGATATGTTGCCCTTCGACTCATAAATAAACATATCGACAGACAGATGCTGCTTTAATGTCAACCGGAACTCACCACTTTCCTGTCTGCCATTGTGAATTATCGCACGATTGCCAACTCGTGTTCAATGCTCCTAGTGACGCCAGTTGCATGCCCATTGTTTCACACAGTGACAATTGCTCCCAGGAAGATGTTTCCGGGTGGATCGGGTCCAACTGATATACCCTGAATTTTAAAATGACGATTTTTCAGCATACCTCAGAATCTTCAGACTGTTTCTTAGGAGATTATTATTTCGAGGATTTTCTTTAGAGATTCATTACTGACAACCTTTCACTAAATTCACAGTTTATTGATTTCGGAAAAGTTTTCCTACAATACATTTATTAAAATATGTTGGTTTTTTTTTTTTGTTGCTTCTAAAGAAAGTTGATTGCTATTAAGAAAGTTCAATTTCATGTATCGTAGTTTTATTACAATACTATGATATTCTCTAAACAGAACAGGATGTAGCGATTTGTGAGGTTCTGAGCCTAGATTCTCAGTCCAACACTCCGCAGCCTGAATCTCTGTATTCATTGGCGTATGGTTATAGGTTTCAAAAATATAGTCCTATATTTTTGACTAATCATGAGACGTCTTAACTATTCCATTTCAACATTTTTCGCCTTTGTCTGCCTTTTTATAACTTCATTACATTACGGCTGCACGGATTTCTATAAATTTTGTTTGTGTATAAACATACATACATACACAGTAATTCAATCCGAAGATTGGTTGAAAGTTCACGGACCCTAGTGACCCCCGAAGGGTGACCCCTAGGAGAAACCGTAACTTATTCTTGGGAACAGATATTAGAGTGGATTCCCGTTGCCTTCTGTAGGACGCCATTACGGAATGACGTCAGACCGAAGAGAAAGTGAAGAAGAGGCTTTACAACACAGGAAAGGAAATTGAAACATCCATGCTCACAACAGGGATTTGAGCCCGGACGCCAGCACACTGACCTCACGGCAGACCGACGCCTGAGACCGCTCGACCATGCTGGCGCGGCGGTTAAATATAGCACATTTATTTTGTTCTCCACACTTTCCCATCCCTTCAAAAATGATTCCGGAATCCCTCACAAAATACTTGAACGGATTTCTTTAAAATGAAGTGTAATTCTTTTTGTGACCGAACTTAAAATCAGAGAAATATTTTTTTGATCTCCACCACGCCCAGTCCTTAAAATGCCGAATAGAAAACTACATTGTTAAGAATGAATTTTTATTTCATTATCTCTAAAATATTACTTTCTTTACAGATTTCTTTGAAATATGGCTAAGGCAAAAGAGAGTAGAAAAAGTTTAAAGTATGAGGAACTTGTTGAAGCAAGAGCAACAGCAGAAGCTCAGAATGTCAATCTTTTTGATCCCAACAAATGTTCATTACAACAATGGCTTGAGGAAAATAAGCCAACAGAAAAGTTTAGGTAATTTTTGGTTTGTTTCGTTTGGAATCTGAATAACCAGGAAAAAAAAGTAAATATGGAACTATGTTTCTTTTTACATAAAAGCATGCTTCTAACCTAAACATAGAAACTAGTTATAAAACATGTAGTTGTGAAAGAATGGATAATGTAGTCTCTCAAAAATATTTATTTATGTGGATGACAAATGTCATTGGGGCCATTATAATTTTATAATCAAAAAACTTATTTCATTAACTTCTTTATTTTGACTTATTTTGTCATATACAAAAGTTAACATATAAATCTCCTGTAGACTCTATTCTGAATTATGGACTGACTTGTTGGATTACAGTAAATAATAAACAATTAAACAATATTAATATGAAAACTTTTAATGTACTTATGTTAATTTTAAAGAAAAATCTACTCTGGAAAAACGAAGTATTAGAGAAAAGTACAAAAATATTTAAATTTTAAATATCAAAGAAAAATTTATTTGTAATACAATAGTAATGAATTTTTCTTAGGTTGAAAATGAAAGAAATAATTATAAGGTAGGGGGCCCAAATATCGCCCATCTAAGAAAACCTGCCCATATTCTTGTCATTTATCGTCTCAGTTGCTTGCAAACAATTACAATATATATCATATTAACCTTCACTTACATGTTCCTGAACCAATTATAGATATTACTATTATTTTGTATTTTTCCTCAATTTTTTTTCAGGCAAACCTCATATTTTGAATTTTGTGAAAGTGTTCCCAATATTGCCCACACCATTAAATACTTTGGTTTTTTTTTGCACTTCTTTGCAGTTTTTTGTTTTTTTCTTAATCTTTTCGCAATTCTTTATGGGTGTTGAGAGCTTCTTTTTCTTTGGATCGTCTAAGTTCAGCCCCTTAGGACTTAGTTTCCTTTTGCTGAGAGAATTCATTAGAGCAATTGTGAATGGTGACCCACTCACAAGACTGGGACATTAAATGTTTGGGAAGCTTTCAGAAGACCCATTTTTTTTATTTTTTACAGCTGTGACAACTTCTCTGTCCCATGTCTTACGTTGAGACATCTGTAATAAACCAAAATAAAATATCGCACAGTGGGCGATATATGGAACAACGAGGTGGGCGATATTGGGCACTCTCTAGCTTGTCAATTTGGGGGATGCTACAGACAAACCGGCTACCTCTAACAAGTTACAGACATTATCAACAGATAGGTTATTTCTTTCACTACTTCACGATATTAGATGGTTGCGATGGCATGAATAATTCATAAGCTGCAGCACTAAAAGAAACAGTAGGTTCATAACTTACCAGAACGAGAAAACTTAAAGAAATCATAAGAAATAAACGGGTTGAACTAACACCACCAAACGAACACAGCGTGCTAATGGAAGGAATGGCAAATTGTTTCCATCGGTTCCAGTGTGATAGCATCACTATCCCGTCCTACATCGCCCTGGGCGGTATTAGGAACGTTGGCGATATATGGGCCCCCTACCTTATGTCTAATATTAGTACAATACAAAATTGGTTAAGGATATTTGAATGGGGTTAAGTTCAATAATAATTCTGGTAAAAGATTATATGGTAATGTTACGTATCACATTTTTAGTCAATTAAACTGGGACAGATACATTTATGAAAAAACTAAGCATATACTTGGAACGTTCAGAAATGATTGGCACTACAATTATTCTTTGGTCACAGGAACCATTTATTGAACAAACGAATATAGATTATATTATATATATTCCCTGCCAATGTCTATGCACTTTTGCCATCGTTCTGGCAGCTTCCGTATTTGCGTAGCAAACCATTCTTTGGGTCTATCCCGGCGCCACTGGTCGACAACTGCATGAAGTTCGTCATTGGTGGTGAACTTCTTACTCCGCATGACATCTTTCATTGCATTGAATAGGGCATAGTCGCTAGGAGACAGATTCGGCGAATTTGGAGGGTGCGACAGCACTGTAAACCTTAGTTCATGCACGGTGGCCATGGTCTGGCGACTGGTATATCAGCGCGCATTGTCTTGTTGGAGAAGAACGCAACGTCCCCATTTTCCGCGGCGGCGTTGTTAAATGCATCGGCGGAGTTGGTGCAGTGAACTGTAGTACCGATCACTGTTGATCATCGTATTGGAAGGAAGCCAATCAACCAGCAGTATCCCTTCCTGATCCCAGAACAGAGACGCCATTTGTTTCTACACTAATCGTGACTTCTTGGGATAAGGGCTCCCAGTATACTTCCATTCCATAGACTGGCGTTTCTTTTCTGGAGTCTCGTGGCAGAACCATGACTCGTCGACGGTGACCAGACGCCGAAAGAACTCCGCTGGATATGCACTGTATTGATGAATCAACTGTTCGCACACCTCCGCACACTTCTGTTTCTGCGCAATGGTTAGGGTATGGGGCACCCATTGTGCACACACCATCTTCATCTTCAAATTCTCATGGTTGATGGTGTGGACGGTTTCCCGTAATAGACCTGTTGCCATCTCTTAATTCATCAAACGTGATTCGCCTGTTCGTCACTATCAAGTCATTGACACGCTGGGCATTGTTTGGTTGGTGTGCAGTTGCTGGACGCCTAGTGCTTTGCGTTTTTCAGCACAGTCCCTGGCGTCTTTGAACTTTGATACTCAACGAAACACGGATCGGCGAGTTGGTACTGTCTCCCCACATACGGCTCTTATGGATGTCTGAAGCAGTCAC